>CAKALG010014670.1:0-18138 GCA_916700815.1 Helicolenus hilgendorfi | reverse complement strand
TACCCAAACATAGTGTGTAATTTCTGTACATACAGGAGATGCTTGTCTGGCTGGAGAGGTGTAACAGGTGACATTTAAAGCAAGAAGATTTATAAAAGAAAGTGCAGCCTTTCTCTGTGGTCTGGAGGAAAGGGGTGAGGCAAAGAGACACGAAAAGACAAAATGACAGACTGACAGAAATGATGCAGAAGAAAAGGTAGCAGAGGAGAGGTGGAGCGTTAGGCACTGTGGGAATCTGAAAGATGGGGTTAGCTTGGGTGAGTATCTCTTACAAAGGCTGCACTCACAAAAACCTCTCTCACTTTCTCTATTTATCTCTCTGTCTCAGAGCTTTTTAGCCTCATATTTATCTTATGATGTCAAATACAAATTAGATGAGTCTGCAGGAAAAACAGCAACTTCAAACTACAAAGTAGATGAGGTTGCGTTTAAAAACCCATAAGCTCTCACTCACTGTGCCAAAGTGTAAGAGAGAAAATACAGTTAAACAAAGAATTCAAAGACAGGCTTTTTTTTTTTGGACAGCCCTGTCTAGTTTTATGAAAATGAGCATGATTGCCGGAATGAAAAAGACCATGTTTATAATGAAAAACAGCAAAAAAATCCCATCCTATTGTACGTACACACGTTTTATTATGTTCAAGAATCTCTGCCAGGTGTGTCTCCCTCTCCACTACCAAACAAAGAAGACTTGAATCTCACTCCCGGCTTCTTTACAGTCAAAATGGTGGCCAAGATAACAAAAACGGGGATTTATTCATCTTGCATCGTGCATATAATGTTAGTGGATCATAACATATCGGGTATTGAATTAATCTACAGATGCTTGGGTTCAAATTGAGCCCAAACTTTTCTATGGATGTCGGTTTTTGAGCCACAACAAAGGCCAAGTATGGCCGGCAACAGACTAGGTAATTGTACATGTCTACACGATCCATCCTTTCCACGTTCATTGTCTTTGTAAGGCGCCGTGTAATGTTGTGTAGCGTAGCGTTGCATTTCGGGTGACAGACCGTCGCATTGGCAGCTGCTCATTTGTATAAAGTTCAGGTCTAGGCTACAAATCAGAAGCATCCAGTGTGACTCGCCACCTCTGGAAACTTTAGAAAAACTTTTAAACTAAGCGTTGTCGAATAAAATGAAGAAAGATTTCAGCAACTGCATCATTTCTCGGCTAAAATGTTTTCAGAAACATATTTTGGTGAACTATTTCCGTAACATTCAAGAAAAAACATTTCCAAACGAGCTGCCATTTTGGTTCCGTTTTGAAAGCTGAGAACAGCAGCCCACAAGAGGAAGTGTTCGTCCAATCCGGTGCCTGGTACCTAGTGCCTAGTGTCAGCCAAGCAAGCGTCCAATGCTGGGAAGCGAGGCCAAAAACGCCCCTGTGTACACGTACCGTAAGGCTTGTTTTTAACCTAGCCCATTGACGGAAATACCTTTTGCTACTGAAGCAGCTGTTAATCACTTGAGTGAGGAGTCAGCCGTCAATTACGGTATAAAACAGAGCAGTCGAAAAAAAAGGTATTTCAAAAATTGTGAATCACCGCAACCACGAGAGGTCCTTGAGCATACAGTCATAAATGTGCACAAAAAATACTTGGCTGATGGGTCCAGTAGGCGAGATTAACTGTGGACGCACACACACATGCACACAAGCGCACACACGACTGAACGTATGATCCCCTCCAGGCTTATGCCTTGTGGAGATAATTAACTCCACATTGCTGTGGGGGTAAAGCCAATTTGCTAGTCTCTTCAGCGGCATACTGTAGGTAAAAGATCTTTACTCATACAGTTGCTCATCATTCTATTATTATTTTTTTATTTTTTGGTTATTTCAGAGGAGAGTCTTCTGTGTTTGTTGTGCCACCCAAATGAGGAATAATAGTGACTGATAGACCTTTCAAAGTGAACATAAACAATTATTTGTCTATTTACTTTTTGTGTAAAGGCAACTATATGGATTGCACGTGGGTGTGTGTCCATCTATATGGTCCTCAGAAGTGATCAAAAAACTGACAGAACAAGAATGTGCGTGCGTGCATGCGTGCGTGCGTGTTTTGAGAACAGAGCACCACTGAATTAACTCTGACCTTGATGTCTCCGAGCTGTGTTTGTGCGGGCACACACACACACACACACACACACACACACACATACTGAACCCTGCATAATGCATAACATTTGAGCAGTGATGGGTGTCTGGGGAGACCCTGTATAATCTGAACAAAGTAGCAAACTCCTCTTAGTGCTGACCAAGAAGAACACAGAGCCGCTTACGCAGTAGTGACCTAAACATGGCAATTTTTATAAAATCGTCATGTGTGGGGGTTTTATGGAAGAAGAGAACTAATGATACACTGTGAGGAGTCTTGGGATATTTTTAGAAGTTCTCCATGACTGAATAAAGGAGTTCACACTATTGGGTTATTTAGCAATTTGGGCAATGCAAAAACCTCACGCTATAAATGTTAATCCAACTGTAATCTTTACGAGCATCAAGAAGACTGAAGAGATGTAACCATGGGTTGAACAAGACTCGGATGATCCGGTTAACGGCTATTTTTATGTAAGCAGCGTGAGAGTACATTTGCAGTCATTTCATTGTTTCAAAGACTGTATCGTTATTCCACAATGCTTTCATGAGCAGTGGATGAAGTTTGGTGTATAGTATTGTGGTGAAGTCTACAGTTTTGGAGCTATTTTGGATGGTGACAGGAAGGCTATACTGTTGTGTTCATGGTCGTTGTTGCAGGTGAGATTATATCAAAGCAAAACATTCAACATTATGAATTTAGCATTAAAATGTTATGCAGTAGCTTGAAGAAAAATGTGTTGTTCTACTGTACAGAACATAGCCGTGTTGTAGTTAAGGCCACCTAAACCGAGACCACGTCATGACCAAGACCACAGCGTAATCAAGACCAAGTCAAGACCAAGACCAGACCTGTGCAAGTCCCACACTGCAGGAAACACTAACAATAAAATGTGGAACATGCAAAACAGAGGCACTCCTCGAACATTCCCATAAAAACACTCACAGAAAACAAAACTGAAGATTCCTCTTCATCTTTTATTACCATATATACTGTATGTGTGTGTGTGTGTGTGTGTGTGTGTGTGTGTGTGTGTGTGTGTATAAGTGTACTATGAGAAATATCTTGATAAAATAATCAAAAGGCATTGCAGAGGTGAATTTTATGTGTTGGAATTTTCCTTTATTTTCAATGAGCAATCACAGTTATGATGATAGTAAATAAGACAACGCACAGGCAATTTAGTCATTTCCCCTCAGTTGTGGTCTTGAAATAAAATTCTCTTTGTCCGAGGACGAGACGGAGTAAAAATGTGGTAGATTCCGGGATGAGATGGATACCTTTAAAAAAAATCTCAATATTAAGACGGACCTTGAGTACTACAACACTAGTACATAGAGACTAGAAGGACATTAGTCCGACAGCAATGTATGGCAGGTGGATGAATTATAGAGTCTATGTATCTATCTCTGTATTATGGCCACCATGCTATGACTATGTATGTAATCAGCTTAGAATAATTATAGTGTAATAATGTCTTTTTTTTCTTTCTTTTTTTCAGGTAGATCTACAAAGGGTAGGTGTTCTTTTTATTTTCTTTAGGTCTGTGTTGTGTTTTTGGTTGGCCGCCGCAGCTACCCATATAGCTTCCTTGTTTACCTCTCTATCTTTCTCTCATGGTCGCCGTGCCATATCTGTCTGTCTATCTTTAATCAAACTAACCCTAGCTCCAGAATGCAACCTAACGGTAGATAGATATATTCTTGTTCAGGTATATCTACAAAAGGTAGGTCCCATTTGTATTTTCTGCGCCTTCCTACCGATCCCTTTATCTATTTATTGATCTATCTCTTTGTGGCTGTTGTACCATATCTGTCTGTCTGTCTGTCCAACATGACCACCATACCATGTCTGTCTGTCTATCTCAAATTAAATCAAGTTCTATTGTCACACACATTCTCTGTCTTGGCTACTGTGCGTGACTATCTATGTAATACTGGTGCAATAACTTTTTTTCAGGTAGGTCTACAAAGTGTAGGTCTCATTTTTATTTTCTTTAAGTCTGTGTTGTTTTTGATTTCCGCACCTTCCTATCGATCACTTTGTTTATTTATTTATTGATCTATCTCTCTATCATGGCCGCCATGCCATGTCTGTCTGTCTGTTTTTCCAACATGGCCACTGTGCCATATACCTGCATTGTGTGGTATCACTACAACAGCTGATCAAATATGTACTCAATACACTGTAGAATGCACGTGACTGAATCTAAAAAACGCTCACAGTTTGGCGGTCTTGTAGCATTTTGTGTTGTGTCAACTAAATGCTGAAATTCTGTTTTGCCCTCCGGCTAGAGCGAAGGGTCAGTGGCTGAATGTTGCACCCCATCAAGCAGCTGAGCGTTTATTGCTATATACATATGAGCAGTTCAACATTGTTATTGCAAGGTGGCCTCACAAACTGTGAAACCATCCTGTCGACCTGATTACTGTCTCATACAATGCCTTTGGTTATATTAAATGGTTACTTGGTTTTGGTACAAAAACAATGATATGTCAGTGGATGGACATATTCATTCTGGCATTCTTAGACCTTGCCAATTAGAGTTTTGTGTTTGCCTATTGACATTTTTCGGGAAGTCGATGGCGATAGCTGACCTCTTGTGAGCCGTGTGATGGTAGCCTCAGGCTGCGAGGCTTGTTCGGATATCCGTGATGTCTTGGTCTGTAGGTTCATTGAACTCACACTAACCCTCACTTGCACACACATTTGCACAAACACACACATGCACTCAAAACCACAAACAGCCTTAGACATATAAATAAGTCCTTGTTGTGAAAGTCTGTGTGCATTATAGATTTCAGAAGGACACTTCGATGGCAAGACACATCAGACTTATCACATGGTCTATTGTTGCCATAGTTACTTACTTTTAACCAACTCTCAACCCAACAACCCTACTTCATGACAAGTAACCACAGCAGTGCTACTTTTGGCTGAGTTTTCTCTTCCATACTCCAGTAAACTCGCGACGGCGACGTGCTTTGAGTTCAGGCTGGTGCACGCCAAGGGTAGAGTACGAGCAGAGAGGCATCTGATTGGTTCTTTCCTGGCGGACCACGAGGCAGTGATTGGTAGACATTTTTACAGTATTACAGCAGCTACAGATGACGGTTCTTTTCCGGTCCTTCTTCAGAGCTCATAAGTAATGGATCGCTGTTGGGGTGTAAAGACCATTTCAACCAATATAACAAATAGTGTTGACTGGACACCATCTTCAACTCTGCCTTTAAGTAAAAGTACTAATACCATACTATAAAAATATTCTGTTGCAAATAAAAGTCCTGCATTGAAATTGTTAGCTAAGTAAAACTATGTAAGTATAATCAGAAATACAAAATACAACTACAAAATCTTTAAGTATTTAAAGTACTCAATGCAGATAACAAATCCCCTGGGACTGATATACTGTATAAACATACAGTAATATATCATTATATAGTGATAGTTATTTTTATAGGTGGTTGAGATGGAGCTACTTTTTAACCACTTTGTATAGGACTGCATCTAATAATTATTTTTGTGATGGATTAATCAGCTGATTATTTTCTCCATTAATCGTTTGATTGTTTGGTTTATAGAAATAGTTAAAAATAGTGAGAAATGGCGTCACAATTACCCAGAGCTCAAAGTGATGGTTTCACAATGGTTGTTTTGCACAACAAATCATAAAAGATCATTAAAAATAAATAAAAATTGTGAAAAGGAAAAGCTCTCATATTTGTGAAGCTGGAACCATGACATGTTTTTGCATGCTCATGGGTCATGCGTTACAGTAACCAATGGTTGTCAGATAATTGTATGAAAGTAAAGTATGAAATATTTCCCTCTGAGATGTAGTGGAGTAGAAGTAGAAAGAGCCACGGAAAGAAAATGCTTAAGTAAAGTACAAGTACCTCAAAATTGTACTAAAGTACAGTACTTGTGTAAATGTACTTAGTTACATTTCACTACTGATTTTAACTTACCTTGTAATTTTAGTGTTTAAACTGTTGATCAGAAGTGTGTTCAGAGTATCCAGTTCAGTTTAAAACCAAAACAACTATTTACCGTTGCCATGGTGCACCATGTTCTATTCTGTTTCATTTTAAAGTAACAAGTCAAGCTGTTTTGTCCAGTCGCTGTGTGTCTAAAAACAGATGTCACCAAGCTGCACATTAAGTTAAAGGATGGAAAGGAAAGAAGATATTTCCAGGAGGTGACTGGCATCACCACTTATCATTTACCCTACAGGTGTTATACTGAGATTCACACCTGCACACACACGCACACACACGATGTGTAAACACTCTGGGCTACTGCTGTTTGTCCTCTTCAAATAGCAAAGTAAGGCACATGTTCACACCGAACATGTTTGAAGCAGAATATTTGAGTGTTTACTTGTTAGTTTGGACAGGTGAGAACAGGATAATTTAATATGAAAACACAGCTTTGTGACCTGTTGTTTGTAAGGCTGACAAATCACATGATTGTCCTTGGTTAATCACGAGTAAATGCAAGTTACAAACCAATTTTTTATGTGTTCAAAATGTACCTTAAAAGGAAGGAGACTACATCTCTGTTTCAAGATCATGTGTATTACCAAAGACCACCAGTTCCACAGAAAACAGCTTTTAAAAACCTTATGAATCAAACTCAGGTTGCACAACATGCATACCACTTTGTTTCCATAATGATAGATGCTGTGTTTGGCTTGTGGCAACTCGTGGGGTTTCGGGTACACTGTGAAATAAAGGTGTGTTGTGCAAACAAATGAGGACATGAAGGTTGTGTTCAATCTCGGTTTTCTACCTGCTTAATTCTTTGTCAGGCTCACAGTGGCATTCCCCAGCATGTGGAAGACAGGATGGGTCGACACGGACAGATAATAGCATTCATAATGCACCTGTGGGTAGCAAACAGCAGCACCTGTTTAAACACAGGTGGAACAAACCCCAGACAGATTATTGTGCGCTGACAATAAGCACATTTAAGAATTATCAAGTTATTGCAGGATTTTTTTTTGCAGTAACCTAATTTATTTTAAAGTCATGTAAACAAGAATCCTGGTTTCCTGAACTGGCTGGGGTAAGGGATTAAGAGAAAAAAAAAACACTTAAAATAGATCTCTGCTGGCAAAACAATATTTTTTGATCTGGTTTCAAAGGGGTTTGTACATGTGCATATGCGCCAATGTCTTAAAGGCACCAATTTTAAAAATGACGTTCAGTTTACTCATCACAAGGAGTATTTCAGAGCCTGTTCAAACAGTTGTGTAATGTCTGTGACTGTGTAGCTCTGGACGGAGCTTTCCAACCACCCTGGTGATGTCATAGTGATGCCATCAGGGTTATGTCAGCTTGGGCTTGGAGCCTACAAACAGAAATCCTGCATTACAATGAATCATGAAAGATGGCATTGAGCTGCATTATGGAAAATGTAGGATGCAGTGTTTTTTGAGTTTAGACTGTATAAAATATGGACGTCACCCATAGGTTTCTGGAAAGCTGTTGTGAAGCTCAAAGTGGATGGTTCTGGCCGTCTCCATCTTGGCAGTGACGACACAGCCTGACTCCCGGCTAATCCAAAAATGGAGGTGAATGCTTAAGGTGGGCTGTTAAGCTGGACCAGCTATTCTCTTTAAAGTTCTCTGCTCTGAGTTTTGCTCAGCTTTTTATTTAATTTTTGATATTCTTTTGACCGTTTAACTGATAGCATTAATCGCTAAATATTCTTAATGTCGGTTCTCAATTAAATGGTTAAATATTAACACCCCGTAGGCCATACCTTCAATTATGCCTATCTTTGAGCCTTGATATAATTTAAATGGGTGAGTTGTATGAAAATCCATCCCCCTGTACAGTTGTCATGAACAGGGATGTTAGCTCTAGAGACCAAAACCAGGCTATAAATATGTTTATTTCTGACAATTTGCTTCTTTTATCATGGAGTTTTATGGGGATTGACTCGCTTTTGGAGCAAGCCTCAAGTGGCAATTTGAGGATGTGCAGTTTTTGGCTCTTAAGCATTGACTTCATTTCTCATCACCAGATGTTGCCGCTTGAGTTTAACCAATACTAGAGACTTAAGTCAGGATGTTTGTCTTTGCTGCACAAAATACAAAATCACTGGACTACACCTTTAAGACATAGAAATTATAGCTATGTAAGCAGTGCTGCTGGATGACTCGTAAAAACAATTAAATTCAAAGCCCTGAAAGAGAAACCAATCAGCAAGAGTAAATAAATAAATCAGTTTCAAAAGTTTATGACACGTTCACATATGGAAAAACAGTGAGCTCTCTCACTGCAGACCCTGTCCGCTCACTCAGTGTCAATGCTACAACCAACAATAAAAAAAACTTTCAGGTTGCAGCATAATATATCATCAAGAAACGTATGCGTAAATGTGCCAGTCTTAGTTCAAAAATATAGGAGGGAATCCAGACTGCGTACTTTTCCAGTACCCAGGTTATCACAGTGCATGTAAACGCGTTCTCCCGCCTTATAACCTGTTTTCCCTAAGCAGCTGCGTATTTGTCAGCCTTGCAGCCACTCGTCACATAATAGGAAGATGGAGGAGGCAGTGACACTTTGGTAACATCAGAATAATGTGAACATACCATATGTGTAATGAGCTGGGTGACCATGACATGAATTTAAAATCTGTTTAATTTGGAAGAAATGTCACAGCTTCTCCTGAATCACTGTAAAGCTGATGCTTAAGGAAATGAGAGGTCTCAGTGTTTCCCAGATGCTGCAATAGTAGATGTAATGGTGTATGCTCTCTGTGACATTACAGTTTTATCACCAAGCTTTATGATATGCGCGCAAATCAACTTTAAAGACGACACTCAAAATATCATGTTGTGATGAATTAGCAGCGGAAGAGAACATCTACATAGGAAAATAAACATCAAACCACCACTGATAGTGGAGCCCTGCCGAGACAGAGAGAGGTCTATGCATGCAGCGGGGAAAATAAAGGACAAATAGAGAGGAAAGAAGAGAAGACAGACAAACGTATTGACAACAATCAGATAGCTTAATGTCTTACTTCACAGTCTGTGGCACGCTAGCTCAGTGAGAGGGAGAGAGAGGAGGCTGCAATGAGAACAATCTTCACTTCTGGTAGCAGAGAAAGAAAAACACATAGAGATATGATGGGAGGGAAAGTAATTAGTTTGATTCCCCTATCATGAGATTAGGAATCCTTCTTAATCTACAGAATTATTTTTGCTACAGAGATTCAAAGCATGAGAACCTGACTTGTCGACATATCTCAAGCTGTTCGGGTCACTCGCAGGTCAGGTGAATTATAGAATTTACATTGAACTGGTTAAAACTGCTCAACGAGCAATAAAATATCACATAAACTAGAGAATACAAGCGCTAAAAATAACATATAAAGGGATAGGTGATATTAATATAGAGGGAAAAAAGGATATGCAGCTTGTTAAGAAGTCAGTTGTCTTGAGTTTTTGAGGTGTTATTGGTAACATTGATAACGTTCAGCCACTAGATGTCGCATTCTCCCTCCTCCGTTCTGTTGCATTTACTACACAACAAGTCGTTGCCGGGCATTTACAGTCAATCTCAGCCATTTATCCGTTTTTTCCACACTAACTGACGACCCAGGGATACGAGATACCAACGTTGTTTTACTATTGGCGCACAAGCCTTATTAGAAGTGGGAACCAAATGTCAGAAATCTTCCACAGAGAAGATCACGTGGCTTAATAGCGAGTTTGTGATAGAAGAAGAATAAATAAATGTTGTTTTTGTTTTGTTTTTTCTAGATCATTTGTGTCGTTAGAAAAAAGTATATAGTAGCTTTCAAGTTTATACTGTGTAAAAATCTGGGCCAAAAAAACAAGTCCATGCATACGTGTGGATATAATTAGTGGAGTACACTCTTAAGCCTACACCATACAACACAAGGAATGATTTGCATTTACTTGCAACAAAATGCAACAAAGTAGCTGTGCTATTACATGTAAATTAGGTCACATGCTTATAGAATAATTGCTATATAGCATGACGGTATGCATTTACTGAAGAGTATAATTGAAGATGATTGAAGTCTGTGGTTTATCACACACACAGGGGAGCATGATGCGTTTTCGCTCCTGCCTATTATTTTATAAAATAACGCTCTGATTTGTAGTTTATATATTAATTTTCCCTCCGTATGATTTTCTCTTCATGTTATCACTTAAGATGTCATCAGCTGCGGGGGCTAAGCACATATTATGCCAGAAGCTCAGTGTGTTTGTTTATTCATGTATTTATTTATATGTTCTGTTATGTACTGTTTAGGTAGTGTAGAGTTCCAAGTGCTCTGCAAAACGGAAATACAATGTGCATTCGCGGCTGGTCTCATCTCGGGACTACAAGATGCTCCGCATTAAGCTTAAGTGGTATTTCTGTTATAAGAGGGGCAGTGACTTCTGCTAATAGTCATTTATCCTACCTTTATGACTCACTTCCATGTTGAAGTTGATCCCAATCATTTCATTTCGTTTCTTTGTAGGGGTCAATGGGGGCTGCATTAATCATACTTTTTAAAAATTAACCCAAATGGAATAATCACCAAAGTTTGCCACTCTACGAAGGCTATTAGCCGTTTTAGTTTTTTAGCTTTCTGGTTGAATTTTACAGTCTACTGAATGGAGTCTCACTTTCAGGAACATTGGCCGTTTTCAAAGGGGTCACTTGACCTCTGAACTCAAGATATGTGAATGAAAACTCTGAGATGAACAGAGTGAAAACTGTATCTTATTAGATAAAACAGATGTTGACAAACTGTGTAATTTGCAGTTGAATAAAGGTAATATATCGCAATATATCTTATTGCAATACTCACCATATCGCAAAATGTTTAAAATCGTAATAAGATTGTATCGTGACTTAAGTATCGTGATAATATTGTATTTGTATATCCAGCCCTAACACTATCGCTTCTAAATATCTCAGATAATAACGTTTTTTTTTTTTAGAGTAGGTGTCATTGT
The DNA here is from genome assembly GCA_916700815.1 of Helicolenus hilgendorfi. Taxonomy (NCBI): domain Eukaryota; kingdom Metazoa; phylum Chordata; class Actinopteri; order Perciformes; family Sebastidae; genus Helicolenus; species Helicolenus hilgendorfi. The sequence continues at coordinate 7,047 of CAKALG010014670.1, read as the reverse complement.
ATGAACTGGTAGCGAATAGAAATCACACCTTGGAGCAAGTGAGGTCAGCTAAAACTAGTAACTTGATGCTACATCAGTGTCAAGACTCACAGGAAACCTTTTACTGTAGAGGTAAGCATTGTACAGTGAGAGGGAAAAGATTTGGATTGACAGTGACTGGAAGAAGTAAGTACGTGTCTGAGTTGTAGGAAGGAAGAGAGATGACAGGAGAAAAAATGACAAGAGACCAGAGGCGTCTCAGTGTAATGATCTCCTAATGAAGCAGCCACGCTAATTGAACACTTTTGTGCTTTGAAACATTCACACATGACAACTATGCATACAGCACACTGCATTATTAGAGAGAGAAGTGTGATTGTATATGTTTGTGCTGCAACTGCAAATTTAAAAAAAATAACAACTTTTGACTTAATGAAAGCAGAAATACTGCCATGTAAAAAAAGTACCATTCAAATTAGCACAATCTATATCATTCTCTTGTATTATTTATACACATTGTATACACAAAGCTTAATTATTGATGGCAGACAGCTGTAAAGCAGAGGTTAATGTACTGTAGTTCAGAAAGCAGATGTTATTGAGTGGAAGAGATTAGTCAACAAAAGAGGGACGGATTTGTTTTTTTCCATCAGCAAAAAGAGTGGAGGTGAAAGAGGAAAGGACAGACACACAAAGAGAGGGACAGACAGACAGACCCCTCTGTATCTATGCACAGCAAGCACGACCAGCCAAACACACACGTAAAATCACACACACATGCACACACATACACACACTTTATAGGGTTCAGTATACTGTGTGATTAGTCTAAAGTAATGACACCTCATTAGTGGATACAGTAGACAAAACACTGATAAATGGTCTCATCATTCTAAAGCCCCTTTCCTTCTGGACAAAAAACCCACTAACACCCACTAACATCTCGGTTTTGTCTTAAGTGGGAAAGGTTACAAACAGCATTCATTCCAGTGACAAATGACTCTGCAGTAGTCATGGGTATTTATCAGCCCCAACGCTAATTTTCGCCCCTTTTTGCGGTGATGCTATGTGAAGTGCATTGAAGTGAATATATAATAAATAAAATCAACAGGGAGTTGGACAATCATTACCTCCACCAAGGCCAAAGGCCTATAGAAGGTTATGTTGTCACCGGCTTTGGTTTGTTGGTTTGTTGGTTTGTTTGTTTGTCTGTGACCACGATTACTCCAAAAGTTTGTGATGGAGTTGAATGAAATGGCCAATGGCTGAACCAGGCCAACTTTATTTGTCGGACTCCTTCATGACGTCTCAAATCATCACAGCAAAACACAGTTTGAATTTTAATGGGATGTTCTGGACTGCATAGTGTAAAGTCTTCAAAAGAAGAAGAGGCTTTCCTTCTTCAAGGGATGATTGATTGTTCCATTAATCAAGAGGCCTTGTACGACAACAATCCAAGGACAGCTAAGGCTTAACTGAAGCCAGAGAGTGGCCCCTGCTCCTAATTCTGTAATTAATATTTGCATTACCTTTGGTATCCTACAGTATGTTTGTGTTCTGTATGCTGGGTGTGGGTATAAGAAATTAATGTATGTAACGGGGTCAGTCCTAAACTCTGGGGAGCTCGATGCAGGATTTTGTTAAGCGGTTCTCTGATAATCTGTTTACATTATCAACAGAGTCCCATAGTGACGTATAGTACTGAGAGTGCATAAGAGATTCAAATCTTGGATTGCGGGTAGCACTGAACGTGAACATTGAGTGTACAGAAACCATCTAATGGAAGAGTGATAATGGACATCTGGAAGAGTTTGCCCTCTAGATGTATCATGCTGACTCAGGCGTGCAAGCACTTCTGCAGGAGTGGACATGCATGCTGTTGCTCAGGAACCGTTTCCTGACAGCTCATTCTCATCCGCATCGTCTTAGGCATTCCTCCTCCTCCATCACCTTCTGCTGCATAGACATTGTGAAGGATGCAGCACGCTTCTGTTACCTTAGGGGAAAACAGAGGCTGGATATCCACCGCCCTCAGAGAGATTATTGCCTAAGATAAATGATGCTCCTCCATGGCATGTTGTTAGTTAGTTGTAACAAGCTGTAGCTTGGCCTGCTTATTAAAATGCCAGGAAAGAGTTAATATTAGGGGTGTAACGATTCATCTACTACATCTATGTATCGATTTAAATTCCTACTATCCAACTACATCAATGGGTAGTCTGCAAGTTGTCCTTCACGGGGACGTATATCCATCTAAAATCAATTTGCAAGGTAAATAATGTATTGTAACCATACTAAGAATTTGCACCTTGCATTTACACACGACAAATGTTATATGGATGTATTTTTAGCACTTTTAATCGTAAATAAATGTTAAATGTTATTACTTTTCACTCTCTCTGCGTATGATGCCATCGACATTTGCCAGCAGCGCCATTCTCAGAATGACGACAACAAAACAAAGCATGGCTGATTGCGGGAAGAGCCAGACAAGTGAGGGATTTTCAAGCCGCGTTTAAGGTCGAAGATGTCCTTGATAAATCGCTCGCTGTTAGCAGAATATTCAAAAGCCAGATAAAATACGACAGAAACACAATCAATCTTTCGCACCGACGCCACAGGATTGCTAACACCGAACGCCCAGGTAACTCTAGAACTATTTACCATTAATCGTTTACTTGCTTATGTCCATAATTGATTTATCCCTGACTCCCTTACAAGAAAAACTTTGAGGATTCCTGACCAGCACTGTCCAGTATCCAGGTATTTATTTCACAATCGCACTGATTGATTTTTTGGCAAAAAAAAGTCACTGTATCAATTTCAAGTCATTGAATCGTATCATATTGTATTGTTTTGGATGGGCCAAATATCGTGCTAGAATCGTATCAGAACCATGGAAAGTGACATGTATTGTATTGTTGTTAAAACGTATCATTACACTCCTTATTAATATTAGTGTTTTAAAAGAGAAATGACCAATGCACAGTTCACCATGTCTCATGAGGTTGAGTGTGTTTTGACAGAGAGAATTCTTACCTCCTACAAGCTGACAGTCGGGTGGTCATGACTGAAACAGGATGCTGCAGGTGTGGGTTTTTTCACAGGCTCCTTACAGAAAAAATAAAGGCATCTGGTGGGTACAGGCCCTTTTTTGTCAAAGGGGACCTGCAGAGGACAAGTGTGTCCTGCACAGATGCTGCATTGGTAATGTAAACACCTGGCAATGCACCTCTGGCATCACAGACACCCTGCAGTGTAGCACCGAGGGTTCACATGGCATTTCTTCTGTTGTTCCGCCCGAGGGAGAATCCTGATTTGGCACCAGACTGCGGATCTCAATTCCCCTGGGCCAGCAAAGGCGAGCAAAGCTTGTCCCCCATCCCCTCTGGCCTGAGAAAGTGAAATTCTCCTCGGAGGATAGCCGTCATTCCCTTCACAGTCCTGCCAAAAGTGGCTCTTGGCATGGCTAAGATGTCAGCTGTTGCCTGACACAAAGCTACACATGCAATCCAGGAAACCGTGACCAGCACCTCAGTTTGGTGGCTCCATCTACGTCAAGGATTTTTGACATCTGGACCAGGATTTTGATGCTGTTCCTGGACAGCCTGAAGGCAGATTTTCAGGTAGAACACAGAGAGGACAGACATGTTGAAAAGTATTTTGGTCAGACCAGATAAAGCAGTGTAGGAACACACACACATATCTATTTAAAGGTTGAGTGACTTCACACTAAATCCACTTTTGTGAGTTAGTAAATAATTTGCAGTCATTTATTACACTATCAATTCATCCTGGCCCCAGAGTATAGTATCGATTCCAACAAGTTATACTCCTTTTTTAGTGAAAATCCAGCAAGTCGTCCTTTATATCCCCAAAAAATCGATGGTGTCCCTGATATACGAGGAAACGTCACGTTCACTTTCGCTTTTTCTACTTTCTTCTAGCAGTAGAAGCAATACTAGTCTTAGTAAGCTAGTAGTTTACAGTGTTAATCAGTGCTTTGGTCAATCTTACACCCTCCTACCACTCATTTGTTCTCTCAATCTCCATTGCCGTTAAAGCGAGAGTTAAGTGTTTAACTGTTGATTCTGGATGACTACCAGATTTATTATCTTGCTATTAAAAACAGCTGAAACACATTGGTGTAAATGGGAGAAAGATGTAGGGGTGTTGACTGAGCTAAGTTTTTATTATAGACATGAATTGTTCTTTTTGTACATAAATGACCAGTGTGTAACATTTAGGGGATCTCTTAGCGAAAAGGAATATATTACTCCTAACTATGTTTTCATTAGTGTATAATCACATGAAATTAAGAATTGTTGTGTTTTTGTTAGCTTAGAATGAGCCCTTCATATCTACATAGGGAACGGGACCTCTTCATGGAGTCCGCCATGTTGCTCCGCCATGTTACTACAGTAGCCCAGAACGGACAAACCAAACACTGGCTCTAGAGAGAGCGTTTCATGTTTTTATGTTACCATGTATGGCCACCGTAGTTCTCCGACACGCTTGTGAAACTGCGGTAACGTGAGCCGCAGAGTGCAAAAAAAACGTGGTACCGATAGCTGCCGTCTGACTTCCGATACTCCTCGATAATGTTATTATGGTAAGCATGGCCTCTTAGCGAGGCGAGTGCCGCTACCACAGTTTTGCACTCGGTGGGTCACGTTACCACAGTCTGGGAAAGGGAGGAGTGAGCGGATGGGTATTCAGTTGGTTGCAATCTGCAACCACACCACTAGATTCTGTCAAATCCTACACACTGCACCTTTAAGTCTGAAATTAGTTAAATTTTTCATTTAAAATATACTGTATGTTTAAGGACAGTGAATATGTGGAATAGGAGCTCATCTTCCTTAAATTGAAAGCTTGTTTTTTACTCTTCATGTTCTTTGTATTTTTGCTTGGTCATTCTTGGTCCTCACCGGAAAAATGATTGGTCATTGTGTCAAACACTTTGTGCCCCCAAGTGAGTTCACTGTATAAGAAGGAAAAGTGCTACTGAATTGCCGCCGACTTAAAGGCTGCGGTTACTAATGGTCCTTAATAGGCTTGTTTGTTTAGAATGGACAGGCAAAAACTGTTGGAGGAACTGTTCCCTGCAGCTCCACTGATGGCGTGCCACATTGCAATGCCAGCCATTCTCTCTTTATTTCCCTTTCATTCTCATTGTTTCTTATTTCCTCAGTTTGTTTTCACTGCCCCATTTCCTTCTCCATCTGTCCTCCATGCTTCTCTCAACGCCAGCGTTCCAAGGCCCTAAAAGTAGCATGTTAAACTACTTGACTCAAGTCAAGACACAACAGAAATATCGCTTCCTGTCTCTTCCTTAATGCCAGATGCAGTTTTTCTTTGTTTTCGTCCTTGCACCGCCACCCCCTCTCTTTATTTCTCTCTCTCTGTGTCTCCGCTGCCAATACCAGGACTACAGTGGGCCAGGTTCCATTTACACAACACCAAGGTCCCTCTGTGGAGGCTGATAGGCAATCCCTGACTAACCACACACACACACAGGATTAGTGTGGTAACAACATTATTATCTAAATGTGCAGAGACAATAACATTTCTCACTTACACTACAAGAACAATATTCACTCATGTACATGCAGCAGTGTGAAACTGCTAGTGATTCCATTCACAGCAGACATTTGACTTGCCATAAAAGCAGAGGTGTTGCTAATAACATTAACGATGGCTCTGTGCTCTTCAGGTGTCCCAGTGAGCTGTGACAGTGAGCCAGCATGCATATTACCAGGACCCTGAAACTGAAGCAGCTACATGAAATTCATCCATCGCTAATGTTATTATATACTGTACACCTGGGCTTTTGTTGGTACGTCTAAATGGCTTTCATGAAAAAGGCCTAGCGGTAAAGATAGTATCCGAACAGTTAGTATTTTTTGTTATGATTTTAAAAGGCAATGCATCTCTGTTTTTACAAGGCTGCTGTCATTTAAGCTAAAACCTGCAGTTGATGATGTTCTGCAGCAGAAACAAGTTGTGAACAAAACACTGACATTATTATCACCAATTAAGTTGATATGGCAAACTTAGCAGTTACGGAGCAACATTATCATTCATTTCACTCTCTGTTTAGCTCTGGTTTGGTATCCACCAGCTCCTAAGGGAAATATCTGGCTCACTAGCTAGTCGATAACTATGTCTGTCTGCTGTTTGGTGCTGAACAGGTAGCATACTGTGGATTTTCAGATCTATTTCATAGCATGAAAAAACGGGGCTACAGGGCGTCTGAGGATCATCTTGGACGAGGCTGGATGGATATTTTCACTTGTCTTTCCCTTGTCTTATGACTATAGGGTTGTCAATCGATTAAAATATTTAATTGTGATTAACCACATGATTGTCCATGATTAATCGCGATTAAATCGCAGATTAATCACATATTTGTATCTGTTCAAAATGTACCTTAAAGGGTGATTTGTCAAGTATTTAATACTCTTATCAACATTGTGTGCGGGCTAATATGCTTGCATTATGCAAAGGTATGTATGTATATATTTATTATTGGAAATCAATTAACAACACAAAACGATGACAAATATTCTCCAGAAGCCCTCACAGGTACTGCATTTAGCATAAAAAAATATGCTCAAATCATAACATGGCAAACTGAAGTACAACAGGCAACAACAGCTGTCAGTGTGTCAGTGTGCTGACTTGACTATGACTTGCCCCAAAACTGCATGTGATTATCATGAAGTGGGCATGTCTGTAAAGGGGAGATTCGTGGGTACCCATAGAACCCATTTCATTCACATATCTTGAGGTCAGAGGTCAATGGACCCCTTTGAAAATAGCCATGACAGTTTTTCCTCGCCAAAATGTAGCACAAGTTTGGAGCGTTATTTAACCTTTTTTGCAACAAGCTAGTATGAGATGGTTGGTATCAATGGATTCCTTATTTTATCTTCATTGTAGCTTTAAAACTGAGCCAGCTACAACCTCAGAAAGATAGATTGCATTCATGCATTAAAGAAATTAAACAAAGGCAATAACAAAGGCAACAAAGCAACAAAGGCAATCATTAGTTGCAACCCTACG
>CAKALG010014669.1:0-20254 GCA_916700815.1 Helicolenus hilgendorfi | reverse complement strand
GACGGCGGTCATCGAGAACCTGCTTTTCTCTGCCGTGCTGCTGGGCTGGGGATCCCTGCTCATCATGCTGAAGTCTGAGGGCTTCTACTCCTACCTGTGCAAGGGACTAGGTGAGTCAACAGCTTTATATGGTTATCATTAGCCGGAGGAGCGGAAGGTTATGGGTGAGGTGTTTTAGATGAGGGACGCTGCAGAACTGTTTGACCCCGTTAGTGGTGGAAAGTTGACTACATTTACTCAAGAACTGTGCTTAAGTACAATTTCAAGGTACTTGTCCTCAACTTGAGTATTTAAATTTTATGCAACTTTATAAATCTACTCCACTACATTTATTTGCTGTTACTGATATCAAAACCTGCCACCTACATTATGCATAACTAGGGCTGTAAGATCGATTACAATATTTAATCGCTATTAATCGCATGATTGTCCATAGTTAATCGTGATTAATCACAAATGAACCACAATATTTTTTATCTGTTCAAAATGTACCTTAAAGGGAGATTTGTCAAGTATTTAATACTCTTATCAACATGGGAGTGGACAAATATGCTTCCTTCATACAAATGTATGTGTATATTTATTATTGTAAATCAATTAACAACACAAAACAATGACAAATATTGTCCAGAAACCCTCACAGGTACTGCATTTAGCATAAAACAATATGCTTAAATCATAACGTAACATCAGGGTGCTGACTTGACTATAACTTGCCCCAAACTGCATGTGATTATCATAAAGTGGGCATGTCTGTAAAGGGGAGACTCGTGGGTACCCATAGAACCCATTTTCATTCACATATCTTGAGGTCAGAGTCAAAATTTAGCGAGGAAAAGCTTTCGCATAAGTTTGGAGCGTTATTTACCCTCCTTTGCGACAAGCTAGTATGACACTATCTTCGCACTAGCTTTAAACCAGAGCCCGCCTGAACCTAAAGCCTAACCTTGTCCTAACCCTTTAGAGGGAGGCATGAAGGTACGGACTGTCAGTGTTGCTGACTTGGTGACTTTCCCGCTAGATTTAGGGACTTTTGGAGCTAGTGCTGCTAGCTACTTTCATTGGAACAGAGTTGGCAATACTGGGCTTGGATCATTTTTTTAAATCTAGCGTACTCTTGCTAGTTTCCCAATAAAATCAACCCTAGCTTTAAGTAAAGGATCTGAATACTTCTAACACCACTGGACGAACATATTGTATGTAATAACACTGAAATCAGATGAATGACTGTGATAAACTAGAGATAAATCACTTGTATTTTGGTTGATCATATTAGAAACTGTAATAAGTAAAGTGGTAGCAAACAGTTTATTTCATTACTTGCTTCACTGATACTATTACCACTACTTCCACTACTACTACTGCTGCTACTATCATGAACACATTTGTCATGCAAAGAAACTCCATATAGCTCATCTCAGGCAGACAGTCCTGTTTGCCTCCTGTAAATCACAAAAACAGCCTCATTCTGGGCTTTTCGCATTCAATTAGAGTTTGAATGGGATGTTAATGCGACGCCCTTACACGACGACGCCCCGAGTATCTCTCTACTAGCTGTTGGGTAACCAAAAGCTTTCAGCAGACTGATTGTGACACTCTAGGGTTCTTTTTGCTGAGCGGGTGTGGTAGGATTATGGAGATTTAAGGACACAAAAACACATGTACAAAAGGCTTTTTCAGGAAGTGCTCAGGTTTCACTTCAGAAACAGCCTCTCCATATTCTACAGTCCTCATTCGTGTTACTCAAGTGTTATTCGTCAGTGAAGACAGCGACCTTTGAGAGAAGCAGCTACCTGCATATAAGCAAACACACAAGATTTGGTATTGATCCAACAGTTGGGATTTCCTCGTCGAAGACAAGTCAATATGCCAGCAGCAGGCGGGCTCCACACAAGCTTCAAAAGCAGCTGTGAAGTGCTCCTGTCAGACGGATCAGATTCAGTTATTTTAATATTATTTTATTCTGTCCTCAGTTCTCTATGATCAAAGGTGATGCAGGGAGCTGCTGCACTCAGCCAGTCATTATTCGTTTTTGCCTTTATGACACAAAATTGCTTCTGCTTGGGTCAGATGAGGACTTTGGTTCCTCTTTGCAGGATTTGGTAACAACTCTTTTGTCATATAGGAGCAATGTAGGTCAGATTAAACATAACAACGAGATACTAAAACAACAGTTAATAATCATCATATTCATCATCAGAGGGGTTTGGTGTTGTCTCTATTGCCAGGCAGCTGATCGATGCGTGAATGAGACCATTCATTATTATCGCACAGGCTGCTTTAGTCTCTTTGATCGTTTGATTGTGTCTGTCTGTGTCTGTCTGTGTATTTCTGTCTTTGTATCCTACAAAGCAGCAGTGATGAAAGCCGCGCAGGGTTCATCTGCGCATATGAACCGTTTCAATGGTTCTATCGCTCTCACACATTCACTCCTTGACATGAAAGCATTGTCACTGTAGAGAAAACATGACTGTAGGTCTGCATTAAAGCGGCAGTAGGCAGAATGTTTTTGGCATCATTGGTCAATAATTCCATAATAACCTTTCAGCATATTGTGATTCAAGTGTTCTGAGAGAAAAAAGTAGACTTCTGCACCTCATCATGGCTCTGTTTTCAGGCTTTTAAAAATCTTTGGCCAATCACAGGTCATTTCAGAGAGAGAGCGTTCCTATTGGCTGTTCATTCAACGGAGGCAGCTGTCAATCACTAACAAACTCTGATCAAACTGTCAAACTGGGCAGCGCTGATCAAATATGAATCAATATTCTGTTACTAAAATGCCTATTTCTTGCGTAAAATGTTTTCACAAACATCTTGTAGTGTACTGTTTAGCTGTGAAATGAGAAAGTTAGCTCCGGCTGGTGGGCGGTGCTTGGTGTTTCCTCAACTGACATGGCTGCCGGGTCACAAACAAAGCTGTCTAGTTTGACCGTTTGATCGTTTGATTGGTTGTTTTCATCCGGTCTGTGAAATCTTCTAGATGCCGTTAGGAGCACCAGAGGACACAGAGGAACATCATTTTTATCAGATTACCTGTCTCATGCACTACTGTCAGGATATAGTGACCGTTTTATAAAAATAACTTTTTCTAATCATATTTGCTCCATGTCTACCTACTGCAGCTTTAACTGTGTTAACTGCTCGTAGATAACTCATTTCTCTGTCTATTAGTGGATACAGCATTGTGTAATCTTCCAAGAATGAAAGCTGATTATCCATCGATGTTTTATTATAGCCTGTTCATCTGATCGGATTAGGTTCAGGGATCTCTTGCCAATGACTCAGCTCCTTCGACAGTGACCTGACCCCAGCCCCATCACTACAGGTCCCAGCTCTCTGACCTGAGAAGTGGTGTTGAATCAGCAGTTTTGTGGTGTGTCTAGAAGTCTGAAATCAGGTCAAGAAGGTGCTTGATTCGCTGTTTTTGTGTATGTCTTCACTCACAGTGTGGTCAATAATGTGTTTCTCTGTCCTCGGTGCAAAATAATGTGCAAACACATGTCATTGTCCTACTTCTAGTGTGCACAGGAGCGGTTTGCATTCATTATGAGGTCAAAATAACATTGTTAAATGTTTGACATTGTGGAGAACTTGCCAAAAACAGTTGAGCCCTACCATGCTGCTATTGTTGTGAAGCCTTTTCAGTCTGAATTTATGAAGAGATCAGATCAAAGGAAAGGTTCATTGTTTGTTTTATTCTATCTTGAAACAGTACCTGCATGCCCATATGAGCATTGAAACAGTTATCGGTCACTGTAATCAGCCATCCTCCTCCTCCTCCTCCTTCTCAGACTTTGATGTGTAAATTGTTGGAATTCTTCTTTAAATGCGGTTGCAGGCAACACTGTTTCACAGCAGTTTGTGAAATAGTCCCGAAATTTAATCTATTTGATTTTTTTTGTGACACTCAGCTCGACTTTCAACAAAGTATTTTTGGTGCTTTTTCCTACGAATGTCCAGCAACACGGACGCATGTGTCAATTTCTGCTCCATTTCAAAATAAAACTACTTAGTTAGGTTTAGGAAAATATTGCGGTTTGGGTTAAAATAACACCGGAAGTGCTGTAACTTAAGTACTGAAGTTACGTGACAAATAAATCAACTTTGACTTGTGGTTCCACACAGGACACAAACACCTGACTCCTGGATGAGACTACTGTGTTTTTTGACCCACCCATCCACCCTGACCCTCCTCCCTTCCCGCTTCACAATTACATAGATTACATACGATACATTGATTTCATGCTGACCATCACGGAAAAAAAATTATTTGTGTCTATGTACACGAATCAATACATTAAATTTCGTGACTATTTCACAAACTGTTGTGCGACTGGACTATCACTGCTCATGTCAAAAGGCTAACGAGACGACACTGAGTCAGAGGCCGAGCTGGCCAGACTACAGCTGTTCTGCACTTTGTAAAAGGTGGTCCAGTGTTTGGCTGAGGAGACAAAACACAGCTCCAGAATGTGTCGGGGAATTTCACCAAAGTGGCATTTCACCTGCAGTTAAGCACATAGGACAGATATATCATGTCACACATACCACGTTTGAATTAGCTGTATGTTTAATTTGCACGTAAACCTCCCCGAACATTTCTATTCCTCCACTGTGGCTCTGTTTTGACGTTCAAATGTTTTGATGAAACTCTGTTGTTCATCAGCACAGCTCAGCGTGCTCTCCTACGGTTCGGTTGTGGTTGCTGGTGTAAAAAGTGTGTGTGTGTTTGTCCCGCAGCGGAAAGAGGAAGGTGTACACTCCTACGTCTAACTCATCAACACTCGCCTCCCTTTAGTCTGGCTTTGTTTCTCATGATTACTGGGCCCGGTTCTCTCACTGAGAACTGACTGCTTGTTCCTGCCAGATAAAATGTGTGTACGACTCTGTTTGCTCCGTCACTAGAAAAAGCTTGTTTCTGCTCAGTGTGGACAGAATGTACGTCATCCCCGAAAGGAAAGGATTCGCTTTGATTCCCTTTCTCATCTTCTTAAACGCTCGGCGTATCCACTTGTGCATGTTGCCTCGAGGCTGTTAAATACGACCTGCTTACCATCACTTGACCTCATCACCTTTCCACAATACGGACTGTTTCCTTATACAAGCAGCCTCTAATCATGAGGAGCAGAGCCTTTGTTGACATGTCCTCTATTACATTGAAGAGGTTTGTGTACTGCAGGATCCGTCAGCATGATTCCTCCTATAACATCCTGTGTGATTGACTACTCGACTGTCAGTGCATTGTTTTAATACGCTGACAATCAGGTTGCGTTGTGTAATCTTGGTGCTATCTGAGGGACAGCTTTGAAGCCGAGGAAACAAAGATGTTGGTTCATCCTGGTAATTATTAAACTGACTCTGTAGGAGGTGGGTGGGTTTGACATCAGCTGTATGTACAGGGGAAGCTTATAGGAGAGAAGGGAGTGGCGTAAAAAAAGCAAAAATTTGGCAAAACATACACACACAAAAAACCCTTTATGTCATTGACATGAATGAGAAACAGCCTCTGAAGGATAACACACCGTGTGATTCCCCAGAAAGAGCTTCTCACAGAAGATCAGTCAGCCTTTAGGCTATACCCTGGAGTGTATTTGCCTCTCTGTGCGTGTCTGTGTGTGTTTTGGTCGGGGCTCTTCCCTTATTGACTCAGGTTCGCTGCGACCATTTGATTAGTCAGCAGCCGAGGCCGCTGGGGGACAGATGCTGCTATCTTCTGTTAGTCCAACAGTCAGCACTTAATGCTGCAATACATCTCAAATAGCAGCCCGAGAGGGTCGAGCACAAGATCAACATATTGACAGAGATGTTTGATCACAAAGAGCTAATACGAAGTCCATCCTTTGGAGGTTTTAGCCTCGCTGGGACATCGGCGCAGCTTGTGTTGGTTCACTGAACCCCCTAGTGACAGGAGCCAAAAATACATCTTTTATAATAACACAGAACTAATAATTAATGTAATGATGAATATTATAATATTATTGACCTTGTTGTGTCTTCTTATTGACAAAATAAGAAACCAACACGATAACTTTTTGTGGTCTTTTTATTTACTTCTAATAACATCGGAGCTCTCTGTCCTCTCTGTTCGGTGACGTCATGTAAACAAACCACGTACCAATCAGCTGTGCGCTCGAGATCAGACTAGAGCTGGAGACCTTTCAATGAGAGCGACAGGAATAAATAGAAACAGCATCTGACAAATGTTCAGCTCTAAAGGTCGCTCTGCACAGTGCTCATCACTCACGGCCAGTTAGGACCTTGTCATCAAACTGATTTTGTCGCTGGCGCTCGCTCGCGTCGCATTCAGTTAGTAGTAGGTGAAAGAAAATATTGAGTATCGCAATATTTTGTCTTGCGATACAGTATCGATTCTCAAAAATACTATCAATTTTTTAATTCATAGTTTACATGCAAACATTTACTCAGTCAATACTTTATTTAATTTGCAAAGACAAGTGTCTTTTGCGTAGTGCTTTTGCGGTTTGTGTGAGTTCGCTTTTTTATGGTAATTCTCGCAATATTCCATCACTCATCATTGGGCATATTAGTCTGGATATAAAAAATGTACCTACTGGTGCCTGATTATTAATTTTGTGTAAACAAAGCCACTGCTGTGCACATTACATTTCCTCTAGATTATTTATTTGTGAACTCCCAACCTTAAAGTTCAAACTGCGCCCTATGCGCTAGACCGTCATTCGCAATGCCATCCATCGTTCCACCACTTGAAATATCTCTATTGAATGCATTGGCGTGACATTTTGTACAGACATTTATCGCGTATCCAGTGTAATGTATCCACATCTGCTAGATGAGCTGGCACAAACCTTTGTTCAGACATTTATGGTACATGGTTCTAGCGTCATTATTCGGCGTACCTGTGAAACTACAGTCATTCCCATTAGCCTAAGCTGAGGGGGTGTGGGGGGAAATGTCCCATTAGGTTGGACAACAAAACTTTGACGAGACACTAAAACTCTCTTCTTTTTGCATGGAAATCCATTCAGGTGAAGGTTATCCCAATAGACTACTTTGTGTACTTGAATGCATCACAGGCTTTCAATAAAAGCCCACAGATCATAATAGCTCTGCATCCTCATGTTAAATCAAACTGGTCCTTTCTGCAGCTCTCAGTGAATGTATGTACCAGCATTAAAACAACACTACAACCTCACCTTTCACCTACTTCCATCCTCACAGGGCACGGGCAAATTTTGGGCACCAGGATGCATTAGATATGACACAATAGCTTCCCGTTGTACTCTAAATCCTCCCCTTGGCCCAGAGACCAGCGTCAACACCTCCTCCATCTCACCTTTTACCTTAAGCTGGTCAATAGAGGCCAAATGTCAAAATCACACACCCGTCTAAGAACATAGTTTGAAAGCAGATTTTCAGCTCTGTAGTTTATTAGACGCAGCAGAGACTAGCTGCTGTTGACAACTTGGCCCCAGGACTGAAATGAGGAAAACACTCTGATGACTAAGGCCTTCATACCTCCCTCCCTCCTCCACACATTAAATATGTGGTAACTGCTGAGTCGGCCTCTATTGTTCTCCTGGCTCTTTAACCAAAAACAAGTCAAGGTGAGTGAGGAGTTGTTTTCCTCCTCTTCGTCCCCCGTCTTTCTGTCTGTTGATCCCAGCAGAGTTTCACCGGAGGCAACTCTCTAATAGAGCAGATAGACTAAAATAGACTCCCCATGAACCCAGTGGACTGTGTTTACCGGTGATTCAGACTGAGTCGCCGTCTGTCCGTGTGAAACTGTTACAGAGAGTTCCCCTCCACCGTGCGGGGGGTTCAGTCGGAGCATGTTTACCCTGCGTCGTTGTGTTGTTTTCCCTCCAGTGTGTTTACTTGACCTTTAATAAGTCTCCTGGTTTGCCGATCAGCAGCTCAGCTCTCAGAGAGAGGGAGGAGTAAATGTAGAAACTCACACCTCAAAGGGTGTTTTAGAAATTAGATCCCTTGAAATACCAAGAATCATTTTAGATCACACCGAAACGGAGTCCAGAACGGCTATATAACCATTCAAAAGTACTTAATTACAAGCAGAAGTCCAATTAAAAGTGTTCAGAGTGTTCTATTACTGTATAAATTATAGGCTATTATTAGATTATTATTAATAATGCATGGATGTGCAAGCAGCATTCTAATGTTGCAGAGTGGAACTAATGTATGTGTTTAATCTATGAAAATGCATTGTACTTTATATACAGGTCATATATTTTTATATAAACATTAGGGCTGTCAAAGTTAACGTATTAATGCAAATTTGTTTTAACGGCACCAACTTCTTTAACGCATTACGCAACTTGCCATTTTTAGGTTGTAGCGAGCTCAGTTTTAAGTCGCGAAGGAGGCTAAATGACGCTTCAAACTTAGCTTCTGCATTTTAAAATCCAGTTAAAAAAGTGTTTCCTCATCTGACAGTTGAAATCTGAAGTATTTACCTCTCCGCTCTCTCATTTTTCTCCAGATCCAGACAACAGCTCCAGTCTCAACCTCTCCAACATGTCCACCCCTGAGCCGTCTGATGATGAGGAGTACCTGGAGATGAATGGCTGGCCCATCTGCAAAGACCAGGACGAGATGCTGAACCTGGCCTTCACCGTGGGCTCCTTCCTGCTGTCTGCCATCACGCTGCCCATGGGCATCGTCATGGACAAATATGGTCCAAGGAAGCTACGACTTCTGGGCAGGTGAGCCTTGAGAAGAAAGTCCAAATCCACTTGATATATATACTATCACACGATTATGGTGTGTTGGGTTTATTTATTGCCTTATTCATACCCTTTGCTTTGTGTTCCCAGTGCATGCTTTGCCTTCTCCTGTCTCCTCATCGCCTACGGTGCCAATGATCCCAACAGTACGTATCTCTACTCATATCACCTCACATACATCACTTTAACGGCATCACGTGTTCACCCCGAGGCTGAACTGCCTCGCTGCTCTCGATCATGTCGCTTTTGTATGTGAGCCACATTGTACAGCGTGTTTACGCACAGGCACATGCAGTGTATCGATGCATTGGTGACACTTTAATCAATCAGACAGGACACTTTGTGTCAGCAGAGTAACCACGTCTGTCTATGTCACTAATCTCCTCTTTCTCCTGCAGATCTGTCCATCCTGATCTTCTTTGCTTTGGCGATGAATGGCTTTGGAGGCATGTGTATGACCTTCACTTCTCTGACAGTGAGTATCAAAGCTTTATTAAGATTACAATACTTATAAACCCCATTTTTCCTGGCTATTGCCGGCTTGTTACAGTTAGCTAGCATGTTAGCAGTTAGTTGGACTGTGACAGCAGCTCCCTAACAAGTCCTGCAACTAGTGACTATAAGCCACCAGTGTGTCAGTGTGCTGACTTGACTATGACTTGCCATATGTGATTATCATAAAGTGGGCATGTCTGTAGAGGGGAGACTCGTGGGTACCCATAGAACCCATTTACATTCACATATCTTGAGGTCAGAGGTCAAGGGACCCCTTTGAAAATGGCCATGCCAGTTTTTCCTCGTCAAAGTTTGGAGCGTTATTTAGCCTCCTTCGCAACAAGCTAGTATGACATACCAGTGGATTGGTTGGTACCAATGGATTCCTTAGGTTTTTCTAGTTTCATATGACACCTGCTACAACCCCTGAAAGATCGATTGTGTTACGCATTAAAGAAATTAGCCTTAAATCGAATTTGCTTTATTATCACATTAACTCAAAAGAAACAACACTGAGTGACAGAAAGCCAGTTTCTAATAAAATGTCAATACCAGCAAACCAAAAGACAAGCATCATGCATACCGTAGATGTGGTATGAGGGGAAATGAAATGAGGAGGAGTGGGTGAGGAGGAAGAGGAGTGAGCAGGACAGAGAGGCAGGAGAATGGATTAGAGCGCTCTGAAGTGATAGCATCAGACACTGATGAAGAGAGGACAAACCAAGAGTGGATAGAGACAGAGACGGGCAGAAAGACAGACGCGCCAGAGAGAGAGGGAACATTGGAAAAGATGGCTGAGCGGTTGACAAGAGACCGCTGGGAGAAAGGGATGAGCACTGTTGTGCAGACAGGAGGAGAGGGAGGGATGGAGCGGATGAGGAAAGCCAGTGATCGGGATGAGCTCATCAGTCAGAGAAAGTGCTGCATCACAGGAGAGGCCACGTGAGACAGAGAGACACGGGGAGAGAGCGAGTCTGCATTAGTCATTTATTATTCACTCCTTCTCTGCCGCTCTGGCTGGGAGCCAAAAAAAGACCTCTGCTTATTACTAATTCATCCAACCAAGGACACACGGATCTATATAGTGTGTGTTGTTTACAGGGAAAGTCTACAGATGTGTCATTGTTCTAACAGCACAGTAGAGTTGAAGCACTGAAGGTGTCTAAAAAAAAAAAAAAAAATGTTCTGAGACGGTAAACATGTCAACAAACGGTATCATAACCATTAACATCAGCAGTGGATTGTTGGATATTATGTGTTACTTTGTTACGGTAGATATTTCTTTGCAACATTGTCGCTTGCGGCCTCAACAGTCTGTCGCTTTATCACAAAGCAGAGCAGGGACAGTGTGTCACAGAGGAGACAAACAGGAAGCAGCAACCGGCTGTGTGCGACTCCCCACCCTTGCTGTGCTGTTTCCTATTCAGGCTTCCCACTGGGACCCTGACTGACACACACACACACACACAGAAGTTGCTCAGCTGGTTTCATCCTACTGTGCCTCCCACCCCCCACCTACTCCTCCCTTGATCCTCCACCCTCCACCCGACCGCCCAGTCTTTAGTCTGGTTGTTTTTGTCTTCTCTAGTTTCAGCTGCCCTCCCTCGGCAAGACTGGACGTGTACACACAACTGCCAAAACGGTCTTGTGTGCCGAGTACTGTATGTTACTTTGTGTCAGCACTGCTCGTGTTGTGTTAGCTGTGGAGCGACTTGGACCTACAGCGGGCTGAGTTACAGCTCCCTGCAGGCCTCGACAAATGTTTAGTTTATACCAGTGATTCTCAAAGTGGGTTGTCTCAGGAGTCCATGAAATAATTTGCTATAAATTATAAAATTGGGCTTTATCATTAAAAGTACATACATGTATCTACAGATGGGATTTGCACCAATAAAACAAGCATTCTGTGTCCATTACTCCCACCCACGTTAGCTTTGGACCAATAGAAACTCTGATGTATTGCAATATACTGAATCGTAACACCTATATCGTGATACGTATCGTATCACCAGATTCTTGCCAATGCGCAGCCCCTACTGCCTCGGTGTGCGCGTTTGGGTTTGTGTATATATGAGAGAGAAAGAGATCGAGACAGAGTAAGTAGAAAGCAGAGGTTGTGAGGATGCTTTGCTCGGGCTCTTCCCTCTCCCTTCCCTTTCCTGAATCGTCTGGGTCGAGGGTCGTTACAGAGGAAAACAGATATTTTCAGAAACCTGTAACCTTTATGTCTCAGGGGGTAAAAACGCTCTGACGCAGCATCATGAGTTATTGAAACTCCTCAGGTCACGGTGACCTTCCCAATTCACTTAGTGACTATGCATTCTCGTCCTTTAGGACTAGAATATTTATTTCATCCTCATCTTCTTTCATCCTTATAGTTCTTGGTCTCTGCTCCTTTCTTAACGAGCTCAAAGTGTGCTGTTTGGCTCCTTGCCCTCTTTCTCTGGTATTTCTTCTCTTTATCAATCGTTGCGTCACTTCCTCGTGTTCTCCCGCGGATGCACACTCAGCACTCGGTGACATGATGATAAAACAGCAAATGAAGCTGAGGAGGAGGAAGAAGAGGAGGAGGAGGAGGAGGAAGAGGAGGATGTGGTGGTTGATTGCCTCTCTGCTCTTCATTCCTTCTGTGCTTGTACACAGCTTCATGTTTCTGAGAATCTCTCCTCCTTCATACTAACAGGCCCGCCTCTACATACACATGTAAACATATATTCACAGGCAGACATGAAGCTCCTCCCCTTGTCCTTCCTCCCGTCCGTGGCACGTGTTGGAGCCCCCTCTGCTTCCTGGGCTTGGTCTCCCTGTCTGATGCTCTGCTCGCTGCCATAATCTACTTTCTATCTGCAACGTGCATTTCCTCTGTTCCCAATCCCCCCTTTTTTTTTCTGTGTCACCGGACCATCTGGGGACGCTTTTAAAAGGCTCACCGATGGTCTGACTGATTCCCTGTCTGCGTGAAAAACTGTCAACAAAATGGCCATAGATGTGTTTTTTCTAAATGTCCTGAACATTTTCTCCACCAGAGTGATTTCTTGTAAGGTGGAAAATTCATGAAGCGCACACATGCAGTATTTCATACTTGGTGAAAGGTTGAGAGCAAAAAGGCAGTGAGATCTGCATGTGAACTATTTTTTTTTTTTACCCTGCTGAGATGGAGGAAGTACAGTACATGCTCTGTTTGCTGCATTTGACCACTTGAAATGAACGGAGGGGGAGATGTGAGGGGGAAAAAAAAAAGATGATTGAATGCCATAGGTCAAGTCATTTGAGATCCGAGCTATAGCCAGACAGCGGCAGTTGCTGATGTCAGGCGCATGTGGATGTGGTTTTGTGTAGTGGTGTGAATGTCTGTTCCAGCTGGTTGCTGGATGCAGGTTTTAGGGTTTTCTGTGCAGCTATAGTGACTGTAAATCCCTTCCAGACCCAGAGGGGTCTCTCATCTCTCCACCCTTCCAAAAACGTGTTTCTGGTGATAACGCTCAAATGTTTTGCATTGAAGTCGAATTGGTTTCAGTCCAAATATATATCAAAGCTCAGCCTTGAGATTTATTGGACTCCTAAAAGGATGACGTCAGGTCGATGGAGGTATACAGCCTGGTGTTCGTCAGCTGGTGTTTGCTAATCTTACGGCCCGCTCGGCTGCTCTTTATGATGGATGGAGCGAGTTCCATCCTGTGTGCAGGACAGGACCGGTCAGAGCTGGTTCTCAACGGTCCGCCAGCAGGCAGCCCAAGTTTCCACTTGCAGCAGCAAATCCCTCTTCCTCCTTTCGTTTCTCTGTTCTTTCCTCTCAAACTGCCCCGTCCAGTTTCCTCTTTCTCCACCCGTCTGCCTTTAGGCTCAGCAAATTTTCTCACTCCCTAACCCTCTTTGTCACCTCACACTGCCTTTTCCATTTCCATTTTCAACACTCAGCACATGCTCTTATCCAGACTTACAAAATACGTGCAGTATGGCTAAAAAAGTTTGCAGTCACAGGCGAAACTTTGAACAACGCAAGCATCTAAACTTTTTTAGCGAGAAGTTAGAATTAAGTTCATTCTCCAAAAATAAGTCCGACATGAGAGGTTTAGCGCCCTTATATGATTCCAAACTTATCTCTCACACCCCCGTAGAACCGAAATTTACATTTTACATTTACATATTATTACATTCAAAACATGTGCCCAATGAAGAGATGAGGGTTAAAACGAGACAGAACTAGACTGTGGAAAAGATGAGATCAGTCTTGCCTGAAGCTCTGCTCAAATTTCATCAACAAGTAAATATACTGATTATATATTAGTGGGTCACACGGTGTGCAGTGTGCACTGATAACATTCAGCACTCTGACCGAAACAAGATCCAATCACAGCTGAAGAGGTTTCATAAGGCCCTTCCTTAATTAAACCTAGAAACATAAACCTAAAAACATGTTGTACAGTATTAAAGCTGGAGTAGGGAGATTGGAGCATATGGTTAAAAAAAGTTATTTTTATAAAACGGTCGCTATATCCTGACTGTAGTGCATGAGACAGGTAATCTGAAAAAAATCATGTTCCTCTGTGTCCTCCGGTGCTCCTGACGGCATCTGCAAGATTTCACAGACCGGAGGAAAACAACCAATCAGAGCCGAGCTGGAGCCTTGCCGTCTCTGAGGAGCTGTCAATCACTCGCAAACTCCGATCAAACAGTCCATCTAGGCAGTGCTGATCAAATATGAATCAATATTCTGTTACTGTTATGCCTATTTCTCACATAAAATGTTTTCAGAAACATCTTGTACTGTACTGTTTAGCTGTAACATGAGAAAGTCTGTGACTCGGCCACCATGTTGAGAACAGTTGAGGAAATGCCAAGCACCGCCCACCAGCCGCAGCAAACTTTTGAATTTCACAGCTAAACAGTCACTACAAGATGTTTCTGAAAACATTTGAGGCGAGAAATAGGCATTTTGGTAAGAGAATATTGATTCATATTTGATCAGCACTGCCTAGTTTGACCTGTTGATCGGAGTCAAAATAAACGTCCGTCTTCACAGGAAGTTAGGTTAAAGGCAACAAAACCACTTATGTCGACCTTACACCAAACAACTTTTACTAGATCTAGTTTTACTAGAGTTGCGGCGCAACAACTTTGATCAGCGCTATAGCTTGACCGTTTGATCGGAGTTCGTGAGTGATTGACAGCTGCCTCTGTTGATTGAACAGCCAATGGGAACGCTCTCTTTCTCTGAAATGACCTGTGATTGGCCAATGTCTCCCATCACGGGCTAGATTTTCTAAAGCCTGAAAACAGAGCCATGAGGAGGTGCAGAAGTCTAGTTTTCTCTCAGAACACTTGAATTACAATATGCTGAAAGGTTATTATGGCATTTTTGCCCAATGATGCCAAACTTGTACTAAATGTATGTGAGCATGCTAACATGCTCACAATTGCCATTTAACAGGTTGGGTTAAGTGAGTTTACTCTCCTTCGATCACTTCTCTGCTGTCCTCTGCAGCCCGTTGAAAAGCTGCATGCTGTTGTATTGGCAAATCCAGGGATATTTAAAAGCATTTACATTGCCCCAGGACATTTTGGCAGTGGCTCAAGAGCTGTTGGGTGTAAATGTCTCGAGATTAGCCAAAAAGGGAAGTCTTTTCAAAGCAGGCTTTGGTTTAATTCATCTACATAACCCATTTTTTTTGGCCAGCAAGTGCATTGCCCTAAACAAAATGTCATGCTGAGTCATGACAAACAGCAGTGCTTGTATTAAATACTGAGTTACCTGGATACTGTTCAAACAAATCCCCGATATGCACAGATCCACTTATTGATGAGCGCCTGCATCCCCCTAAAATAAACTCTCCACCTGCCTCTAACCGAACCGTGCCACCCACCGAACCCTGAGCTCTTATCTCCAGCTGACTGCCCTGAAGCTGAAATAGACCTTTAGTGGCTGTCTAAACACTGAGCCCATCTGTGTGTGTACCCTGCTACTCTCTGCATGACTACTCTGTGACCACAGAACTAACAAAAGAGCTATTCAGGGAAGGAGCAATAACAAGATATATGGTGGGTGTTATTATTTTAAAGACACAGGACTGCTCTCAGTCGCTCCCCTGCTGACTCTTATATTCATGATGTAACTGAGATTAGGACACTAGTAAAAGTAGTTAGGAGATTAGTAAAGCCTGTGGTGTTTAATGAGGTGGAAAAGGGTAGGTGAGGGAATGAGGTGAAATCTCCAGAACAAACACTGGGAATGCCTCTGATTACCAACTACGTAATCACATACCGTACCTTGACGACTGAGAAACACGGCCGATACATTCCTTTGATGATTAGAAAATCACTAGCTAACTAGCCAGCAGTGTGGCTTTAGGAGTGGCAATGTTGGTCAGCTACACACACTGTTCACCTTAGGAGGAATTTTAATCACTTTGGTGATCCCTTAACTTTTCATCTTGTGCCACCATCAAGTCAATTTTTTTCTAATAATTTGGTTTATGAACAAATACCTAAAAAACGAACGACATTCCCATCAGCTTCAGCAGTGCTTTGTTCAGGCTGTTCTCATACACTGTTCGTAGCTGTACCTGCGAACAGTAATGCACTATAATTCGTATATATATATATATCCCACGTATACACTTCGTATGTAATCCACGTAATTGTGAGCCAGGTATAGGCCATGTAGAAGTCAGCATACGGAGGTGGTCAGGGTGGACGGGTGGGTCTGAGAGGGCAAGAGACCATGTTTGTGTACCGCGTGAAACCAGAAATCAACGTAGACTTATTTGTCACGTAACTTCCATACTTAAGTATACATACTCCGTAGTTATTTTAACCTAAATGTTGACTTATTTTTCACGTAGCCTAACTTCCATGCTTAAGTATCGCCAATTCCGTAATTATTTTAACCTAAACGTTGACTTATTTGTCACGTCATTTCCGTACTTAAGTTACGCTACTGCCCTAATTATTTTTACATAGATGTTAACTTATTTGTCACGTAACTTCCGTACTTAAGTTACGCCACTTCTGTAGTTATTTTAACCCTAACCATGATGTTGCCTAAATACTGCAAGGGGCTTACGGAGTCTGCCATGCTGGCTGTAGACTCTTTTTTAACTGACAACAATGCATTTGTAGAATTTAACTACTTTTAGAGAATGATTCCTACCCAGAACATGGCTGAAAATGTATTTTTATTATATAAAGCCAGTGGTTTTCATAGGCCAAAAAGGTAATCTATAGGGTGAAATGTGTTTATAACATATCATGGCAGTAACATTCATCAAGTCTGTTATCTTGTGACTGTGTACAGTTACAGTTGCTTGTTGTGTGTCTGTTAGCGCCTGAAGCCACAGCAGATTCTTTGTCCTCCGGTGTTTAACAGTCACAAGCTCACCTGTCCGCTTGACTGATGTGTTATTGACTCCAGCTACAATAACACTGTTATCTGCTCCTCGCCAAGCCTGACAGCTGCCCCTCCCTTCAACACGCTCACCCTAACGTTATCCTCACGCTGCTGAGTCCATTAATCCACTTCTTCTTTCATGATGAGTAGACCAAACTGGTTCGTAACATGTTTTTTGGGAAGCGGTGGTTGCAGCTGACTGTGAGTCAGACCTAGTAACCCAGAGAAACTCCAGGTGTGACGTAATGACTTTCAGGCCAACGCTCAGCATCACAAGGACTAGATGTGGGTTTTACTCCAGTTTGGGCTGGCTGCTGCACACACAGATGGTTTGAGGTTTTTTGCTCTGGCACTGCACCGTTCCCTCACGTGATTTTGTTTTCTCCCCGTCACATTTGCGCTTGTAGAAATTATTGCTACTGGCAACAGTGCTGCTCCCAAATTAACCTGTTCCCAGAGTGAATAAACAAGCCTGGGTGTACTATCCTAGTGGGAGAGACACCAAGGAGGTGAATGATAGAGAGGTTAGGGACTGACTCATCCACAGTATTATTATTATTATTCCTTTGTATCTGCACTGAATAGCTAACTGGAATCTAAATGGGAACTTGCTTATTTGAACTGGTGACATAAGGACTGTATGAAAATTATTGAGGTGGTGAGTGGAGCCGAATATGTACTTTTTTATGTAAAAAAAAAAGCAAGGCCAAGGTTATTAATGTTTTCTTTGAACCCCCCTCTTGACTTAGAAAATAACACATCACAACATATTAAAAATAATAGAACTTTTTCTTTTAAAAGACTAGTCTTTTTGGCATTTTTGCCTTTATTGGACAGATGACTGCATAAATTGACCACAAAATTTTAAATTCACAATACTTGTTTTATCATCAATCCCAATCTCTATCCCTAACTTATAATATACAACTTAACAAAACCCTGTTACAGAGAGAACTGCTGTCCTCTTCATATCGCAAAGCGTGCCCTTAGGATTCATGGCACGAGTAAAAGTTTTATTTTTTGATTGTTAATGTAATTATTAACTATATTACAAATGAAGGCTGATAATAATAATTTTCATACAGTCCCTTACTCCACGGGCACACCAAATTCTTTTCAAGAATTCCGCTATTGATAGAACTCTTGCAAAAGACTGGACATGAAAAATGACCCAGGCTAGAGGATGAGTAAGTGATAAAGCGGCAGTGGGGGAAATCTGAACCTGTTGACTCTGCGTCTATCAAGGCCTTGATGCGTCATGACCGTAACAAGTCTGCTGAGCTAGACACAAGCTGAGCTGCTGTGTGATTTGTGCTTCCCCCTCCTCTCCTCCATCTGACCCATTTTACTCCTGATGTAGTCAGTCAGTTAGTCTCCTCCCGTAAAGTGTCACAACTGGATCCTTCCAGTTGAGCGCTGCTACAGAGAAACAGGAGTGGAGCCCTTGTTGTTTTGGATGTCATGGCAGGGATGTAGTGATTTTTTCGTAGCTCACCTTTGGTCCAATTAATCCGGGGAGTGAAGTCCTTGTGGGGTGAAAGGGTTCAAGCAGCTGCTTAACAAGCTGCACCCCTGTGGTGAGAACAGCGGCCGGATGGACGGGTGGACGGACAGATGAGGACAATGGGAGGGGAATGCTTGGCTATTTACGACCCATAATAATGTTACAACTCAATTTTTAACTCCCTCCCACATCAGTTTGAGCTCCTCTCCTCCATGATAAAACTATATGTTCTCCAGATGGCACAGATGAAACAGCAAACTGATACAGGCAATAAATATCTCAGCCACACATTGCTCTCACGCTCTCTGTTGCCATGTCTTGCTCTTTCTCTTTTCTTACCCCTTGAAGAAGGCTGTTTACGCTTTGAAGTTGCTGAGTTAAGAACAGCATGTGCCTCTCTTGTCTCAAGTTGAGGGTTGAGCGTCATTGTGCAAGACTCTCTCTGGCTTTTTCTGTCTCTGCTCCACTTCAAGT
The DNA here is from genome assembly GCA_916700815.1 of Helicolenus hilgendorfi. Lineage (NCBI taxonomy): Eukaryota > Metazoa > Chordata > Actinopteri > Perciformes > Sebastidae > Helicolenus > Helicolenus hilgendorfi. Next base: position 1,671 of record CAKALG010014669.1, on the reverse strand, counting down.
GCTGCAACGAAAACAGCGCAAGCAACACCCTGCCGCAGACAGTACATGGTGTACTTTGTGCAGACAAGTCTATCAATAGTCAATATTGTAGAGCACTGAGGTGAAGTATTTGTCTGGATGTGTGCAATTTGCTACATTTTTAACAGCCAGAGATCATGTGGGTTGTAGGAAATATGTCAACAAAGATCAATGTGCAAGCTAACAGCGTTATATTGTCAGATTTGAGGGTGCGTTCCACACATAAACAGTAGATTCCTACACTACCACCAAAAGTAATGGCCGATTTGCTGTGACTGCGCGGACTTGTCTAGACTTGTCCACCCGGTTCCAACCTGCACAAGAAGTGGACGTAGTAACCATGACATCACCCATTGGTTTGTGAACTTCCGTTTTTAAGTCTCGAGCTCAGCATTTTGGCAGTTGTCATCTTGGTGTTTTGCAACCAGCAGTGACGCGAGAGGGTCGAGCCAAATGCTGAATAAGACATTTCCAGGCAACCAAAATGTTACAATTAACACACTGTGAAAAGGTTAAAGTTCTACGTCGAAAACGCGGACAACACCCAGAATGGACAACACCGTGGTAGCGACCTGTCAATAACAAGGTAGCCACGCCCTAAAGTATCCCCTGCTTTATCGTTCATTGGACTCAAAATGGGACCATAATTTACTAAATGAACATCATGCTGTACTGAAGAAGACCTGAAACTAGCGATTGAGACCATGTTTACAATGTTTACTGAGGTAATGAATCAAGTGAGAAGTAGGCTCATTTTCTCATAGACTTTTATACAGTCAGACTTCTTTTTGCAACCAGAGGAGTCGCCCCCTGCTGGCTGTTAGAAAGAATGCAAGTTTAAGGCACTTCAGCATTGGCTTCACTTTTCAGACGCGGAGGTTGCCCACTGGTCTCAACAAATTTGCACAGAGCTTAGGCGTACACCTTATGATGACAAAAGTTATTCATCACATGGACCCTAGCAGACCATCGCGTACTCGCGGATGCGGAAAGTATAACTTCAGGTTCACAGTTGCATGCATAGAGAGGAACTCTTCTCAGCAATCAGACTCTGTAGTACTGTCTGTCACTTATTTTGTGGGGTGTCAAAGAAAATTTCTCCTTGATTTTTCTCCTTTAAGCCCCAGGCTAATCGTGTTTCACAGGGGTTTAAATAATATTCAGGCGTTATAACGAGTTTTAAATGAATCTCTTATGTATATGTGTACTTGTATGAATTTATGTTTGTATGTACATATATGAACTTGCTCTGTATTATTTTTAAGTTAGTAACCTAACCTGTTGTTTCTGTTCTCTCCGTAGCTCCCCAACATGTTTGGAGACCTGAGGTCGACCTTCATTGCCCTGATGATTGGATCCTACGCCTCCTCCGCTGTTACTTTCCCTGGCATCAAGGTAATATTTGATTTGTCGATTCTTGATTTACCCCAAAATAGTCATTCATTTGTCCTCATCCATCCTGTAAAGATTCACATAAGGAATGACACTGCCACCATAGAATGGGTTATTGATTCTCCATTAAGATGTGTCTGTTTGGGTGCTCTCTGTCCTCCTCTAGGTGATCTATGATCTGGGTGCCACCTTCATCATCATCCTGCTGGTTTGGGCCGCGTGCGCCTGCCTCGTCTTCTTAAACTGCTTCGTCAACTGGCC
>CAKALG010014668.1:0-19234 GCA_916700815.1 Helicolenus hilgendorfi | reverse complement strand
GTGCATAGTAACTAACATTTCAGTTCCCATCTCAATGTAAATGTGCCAGAGCTAATGAGCTCATTTTCATGTATAGTCCCTGGGCAGGTTGGCATCTGACTTTTCAAAATGGTGCTTTTATGCCAAATAATAAAATTGTTTTTAATAATGAATGAGGTATTTTTAGCATTAAATGGAGTATATATGGTGTCATGTTGGCAGAAGGAGATGGAGACAGAGATGGAGAGAAAAAAAACACAGGAAAGTCTCAGAGGAGCAAAATGGCTGCCGAAAGGAATTTAACCCAAATCTCCTTCATTTTCCGTCCCTTGAGTGGCACAGCACTTCAAGGGAAACTGATTTTCATCTGTCTTCGTCTTCTGATTAAATCCTAATCTATTTTTACACCTCAGTGATGAGATAATCTTTGTTATAGGTCCTTTTTTAACCTGAGGACTTTCAGCACTGGCCCATACGTATGAGGTATAGACTGTATATAAAGAGGGACGACATGACAGCTCCCCAAAAGTGAAGCCAAAACATCTTGATCGCCCCCTGGTGGCTGGCTGCAGTATAGGTCAGAAATCCCACCCCTTCCATGTTAGCGGATGCGCATTTTAAGTAGTTCTTATCACGCTGATGTATGTCCAAGTGTTCATTTTCCTGATAAGTTTGGTTTTAGTCAGTTGATGCTAATAAAAAGGGGGTGAGACATCACGATTGACAGCTGTGATTGACGGCTGCTCTTAGTGAAGTAGTGGCAGCCGGAGGTTCGGGAATTGTACGAGAGAGGAGATATAACTTTAACTTTCCATAACCATCACCAGTCTTTGTAATAGAACATGTGTCAATTTGATCATAAATGTAGTTATAGAAATATTATGGTTAGTTGTTGTGCTTTTCTAGCCAAACAGTTAGCGTGGAGCTAACATAGCAGCTAGGTGGCTCCTGCTAGCAAGCTGCTCGTAATTGGCTCGAGCAGGTGTGTGGGCAGGACCTCGACATCACAGACCCCAAATGACGTCAGAATCTCAAGATGGCAGCTCCCGTATCCGGGATATTTTGGCTTCACTTTTGTACAGTGGGAGACACTACGTCCAGCTATATACACAGTCTATGGTTTTAGGATCATTAGCACCACCTGATGTAACCATAGATGCGTATGAACTATTCAGCCATTACAAACTGGAGGTTAGCACAACTTCTTTGACACCGAAATCAGGGTGTGGTTTTAGCTCAGGTATAGCTTGGGTCAGTTACTAATTGCAGGGTTGGTGGTTCAATCCCCAGCTCCACATGTCAAGGTGTCCTTGCAGCCCAGTCACACAGCAGTTTGCGAAATTGAATGTGTTGATTCGCGTACGTAGACACAAATTTCTTCAAATTTTTTTAATTATGGTCAGCACAAAATCAATTCATATGTAATCCACATAATTGTGAACTGGGAAGTATAAAGCAAATGAAGGGAAGGCTGCAAAGGGTGTAGGTCGGGCTGGATGGGAGGGTCAAACAAACACAGGGCTTTCACCCAGGAGTCCGGTGTTCATGTCCAGTGTGAAACCACAAGTCCAAGTCGATTTATTTGTCATGTAACTTCCGTACTTAAGTTACGCCACTTCCGGTGTTATTTTAACCCAAACCACCATCTTCCCATAAAGCTAACTAAGTAGTTTTTGTTATGTAACTTACACCACTTTTATTTAAACTCAAACCACAATCTTTTCCTAAGCCTAACTAAGTAGTTTGTTTCCTAAACCTAACCAAATTGATCTTTTCCAAAGTCTAACTGTAGTTTGTTGCCTAAGCTTAACCAAGTTGATCTATTCCTAAACCTAACTAAGTCGTTTTAGCAGAAATTGACATGCTCCTCACGTGTTGCTGGACATTCATAGGAAAACAAACTAAAAATACGTTTTTGAAAGTCGTGCCATGTAGTGTCATTAAAAAAACGGAAATTGGTGTCTATGTACACAAATCAAATAGATTTGTAACTATTTTCAAACTGCCGTGAGACTGTGTTGGTACTTGAGCGAGACACTGAACCGCAAATTGCCTCCCAATTGTAAGTCACAGGACTGTTAGCCTCCTTTTAATTGTCCTGTGGTGACAGAACTCAACTCTGGACAAGAGCGATGGAGACAGTGGGTGGTAAATTAACTTAAATGCCCAGAAGACCGCTATTCACAACACCACTTTATCAATCACATTATCTCTTTAATGCCACCGGTAAGAAAACAAATATATAAGTTTTGATGAAATCATTAAACACTATTATTATTATCCTCCCAGAGTAAATGAATCCAGATTTGGGACGATTACTGGGTTTAAATGAAGTACATTTGTGGGCCAAGGTGAAAGAGCTCATTATCCTTCGTCATTAGTGGTTTAGTCCAAGAGGTGGATCCCATAATTCTCAGTAGTCTCAATGGCAATTAACTTTCCCGGGGTACAATCCGTGTAAAAAGTACTTCTTATGGCAGTATAGAAACAGTATATAGCCTACTGTGGGCATAGGTCAGTGGGTTTGAAATACCTTCACATGTGCCTCAAGAGTAGTAGTTCCCATAACACTGCCAGATGGAATACAATACCCTATTTCATAAGTTAACTCTTTTCTCCTTAAGATGTCCTTTTGCTGCCAAATCGCCACCCGAGTATCCAAATACAGACAGCATTTTCTCCAGACAAGACCGGGCGTCTGTCTGCTAACGAGTTTTTAATTATATGAGGATTAATTCTGCTGGGATCAGAGCCGACAGGCATGGACGGATCCCCCCAAATACTCTGTTGTTCGTTCCCACAGCCTGAAGAACACATCGTACACAAGTACCTCAATTTGCAAATGGAAATGTAAACAACAAAGTATTAATTCATTCTGGCTTACAGGACTAACACTATTCATAGATAGACTGAAAGAAGTTAAAGGTGTATTTGTATGTCTTCAACAGCATCTTAAAGAGATAATCTGTGACTTTTCTCAAAGTAATATGACTCAGTAGTGATTCAATCCACAGCCAGTTTCTTAAAGCGTTTACATTTCCTACCTTACCTCTCTGGAAAGACGTCCTAGCACACAGAAGACGAGGTGTTTGGTTTGTTTTTTAAAGTTGCGAACATTCAAAAACAGACATAGTTCTCCTGTTAAATAGCTGTTATGGCCTATGTATAATCTTGTCAAGTAATGCGTTTCTGTTCAGCAAACCAGACCACACACCGATCAGCGTCCTGTGAGGAGCTACTGGCAGCTACAGGCGTGGTTTAGGCGTGTGTGAGACAACACGGAGAAACAACTGTTCGTTCTGGTGGCTCCTGAAGAGATTGGCGTATATGTTGCAAAAGCAACAGTTATATCAGAACTGGAGAGTATTTCTTCATTGAAAGGAGAACAAAGAACGACACAGAAGGCTTTTCTCGATGGAAAAGATGTTTTCATTCTTCTCCCGACAGACTTTGGCAAGAGTTCGATTGACAGATGGTTCATCCAATTACCTGCCAAGTATTTTTTTGAAAGTGCCTGCCCTTTTCCAAACAGTTTCCAATGACGGCTTCTCATATGGTTCTGTGCAACAAACCATCTGACTGGTCAGGTGAGGTGTATTGCTGAGAACCCGAGGAAGTGCAGTGTCAAGTGTGAAGTTTGTTTGGATGAGCGGTTCCTCGAGAAAACTGCAAGAAGCAACACCGGAAGCCAAGCAATCGGCCCGTTCCAAAAAGGCACGTTTTCAACGGGCACTGCACTAGTAATGTAAATAAGACAATTCTTTATAATCCCTTACACTACTCTTTCCTGGAAAGAAAAGTGATCACATTACTGTAACAAGTTACGAAGTAATTAACGCAACACTGGTTATGGCTAACAAGTTACCATATCCAGCAGACACAGTGCAAACTAGCATCTCAGCACTGCAGTCAGTTGGTTTTACAGGAGGAGGGGTGCAGTTGGTTGGTGATGAAAGCTGCCTCCATGTACATCACCTGCCTCCAGATCAGCCAATAACAAAATTCAATTGCAATAGCCAGGTTTCAACCAGTAGAGGGCAGTATCTATGCTTATTTACAACATGATATGTAGAATTCAAAAACTTTACACTAAAATGTCAAGATTTGGACCTGAATCCATTAACACCACTAAATACCCATATACATTGGTTTCTCAGCTGAAAAAAGTGGTTTGGGGGTTTAAATACTCTTTAAATAAAAGTAGTAGTACAATGTAGTCTTGCAAAATGTTATGTTTAAGTGAATGTATGTAAGTATTATTAGTAAAATGTACTGTAACATGACTCTATCAAAAGTACTCATTATGCAGAGCGGACCCTGCCAGTGTATTATGATATATTATTGATTCTGATACATAAGCAGCATTTTAATGCTGTAGCTGGTCGTGATGGTGTAAATGCTAATAACGTATTACTGTTTGGTAATTTAATCAGTAGACATCATAGCATCATATTTATAAAAGTATCCTATCATTTGTATGTAAAATCTTAAAGGCCCTGTGAACCCATAGTCCACCCACACAGGTGTTTTCACTTATTGCCTAATTAGTGCTGTGCTTGATTGACAGCCCCCTCACCCTCATGTTGATTCTGTTGTTGTTAGGAGGGGCCGCTTTAATACTGTCTTTATTGTACATATGTTCATATACAGAGGTAAAAACAGATACATAGATGATTAAAGAGAAAGAAAGAAGACAAAACAAAAATAATGCCAGAGTTTGTGTTACATGCTTCATATTATATTCATTTAATAACTTATAGGTCTTAATGGCTTTTTTGTTTTTAACATTAGGTAAGATGGCACTTTATTGTTTGAATTCATTAATAAAGTGCAGGAAAGTTGACCATTCTTTCTAATGAATATGGAATTTTCCAAAAATAATAAATAATTGTATGATACACAGCATGTTGTTTTAAATATTATCTTGATTAAAATATAGCATTACATCAAACATATTTATTTCAACACAAGTTCCTTTTGTACAAATATGGCTGCATCAATCCAGAACATTCTTGTATATGTACAGTGAAAAGATAGATGGAAAATATTCTCTTTTTCAAGTCCACAGAAATTACACTTATAAACAATATTCAGCTTGAATCTTTCTAACACAAGTTTATATGTAATATATTTAAAGACACTTCCTTAAGTTTGTTATTGATACAGTATTTATAACACATTTTCCAAGTTTTCTTCCACTGTATATCATTACATAAGGAAGACAAAAAACATCTAGATGAAGGGACAGTACATAACTGAGTGTGTTCCTAATTTCTCTTAAAGCACTTCTCTTACAATATATTAGTGCCACCAATATAAATATTTTCCACACATTCTTCAGAAGTAAAAGGTTGATCAACAGTATCAGGGTTTTGTATAAAGACACTTTCTGCTATAGCATCAAAAACAATAGCTTACTCCTTTGGTTTTAGGGCAGCTCACCCTGTTAACATTGGTATTGGTACATTTGGTGACTTCATGCAAAACTCAGCATTGCTCCACCCAACTTACACCTAATTAGAGGTCTAATCAGCCAGGGTCATTGAAAACACCAGTGCGGCTGTGTAGAGTCTTTAATTTTCAAAGTAACTATCTGTAAAAGCAACAAGGTGGTTTGATTTCAAATGCTGCACAATGACCTGACTCGAGAGAAACTGTTGTCTTTGCAAGATTTTAATTTAATTTCCTTTCCTAATTTAGTGCATAAAAAATTATGTTGTTCCTTTTGATTTATGTCCTCTTTAAAGACTATTTTTATAAGTACAGGAAAATGAAAATGTTAATACTCTTAGACCTTTCATAGGACCTTCTTTGCATGAAAAGCAAGTATGAAGTGAGCTGGCTTTGCTGATAGACAGACATTTGGAGGATTTGAATAATGTCTCAATTTCTGAGCTTTATGTCAAGCTGAAGGCTCACTCATTTCCCAGTAAATAATTATTCAGTGTAAACTGGCATTAGACATGCTTCTGAGTGTCCTATATTTAGAAAAACGTCTTTCCAAATTTCCAATTCACAGTGAAATAATTCATTCAATTAGACAGATTGTCTTTGAGTACAGAAAAAGGAACATCATAATACCAAATATAATCGATTCAGCATATTCATTACATTTCGAGGCTTTGCCAATCACGGCCCTCCAGTGTGAATTTAATATTTTAAACTGACGTGATTATTGTTTGAAATACATGTACGAATCAGAAAGTGAAGACTTTTCCAGCTATGCAGAGGCCTTTGACTTGGAGCTGTGGTTCTTTGGTACCAGGCCAAAGTTAGTGACAACACAGTTCACGGTATGGTATACTGTGAGTGCATGCTACATGCTATTAGAGATGCTGCATTGCTAATAAAATCAAATGAGAGCACAGGAACAAATGTGCCTCTGCTGGCTGTGTGGAGAAACGGCAGGTTGTCACACAGATAATTCAGTTTCCACAATATTTTATAAATCAAATGTTATTGGTTTAGTGATATGGCAGGATGTTGGCAGCGGTTGATATTTACTGAGTCCTCATCACATGATTCTGAGCTCATGACTGGGAGCTCTGCAGTGTCTGATGTTATTAGGCTATAACAAGAAAATAAAAATACTACAAATCTATCTTCTTATCTTGTTGGTTTCTAATTCTGTCAATATGAAGATACGACAAAATCGATGTTATTCATCATTACAATAAATTATTAGTTCTACGTTATTATTTCTAATAATAATGCAAACTGCGCCTGTGCCGCAAAATGCTGCCAGATCCTACATACTGCACCTTCATACTTGCCAACCCTCTCGATTTTCCCTGGAGACTCATGTTTTTCATTGTCCTTTCCTGGTTTCCTCCGAGGGTCACACTTCTCCTGTATTTCTCCTGATTTATGAAACATTTTCACACCTTTTTTCCTTTTCGTTATCAAGACATGGCGCTACTGACAAGCCCTACTGTTTCCACAAGAACAACACTACAGCTACAACTAATGTTGTTTACTGGCAAAAGAGCTGCTCACAACACAACTTGGTTTGAGCTGCACTCGCCGCACATCTCGACCTGCAGTGCCCGAAGTAGGGCCACGGCACAAGTCGTTGGAAATAATGGGTTTCAGGGTACAGTGGTGCTTTTGTTGGGTTGTGTCTGAAAGTGAGTGAGAGACGGAGAGAGAAATGGAGAGTACTAAGAGAGTGAGTCCTCTTCACGGAGTCCGCCATGTTTCTACAGTAGCCCAGAACGGACAAAACCAAATGCCGTTAACTTTTCCTGCTTGGACCGGAGTGATAACATTACTCACGGCCGTCGCCACCGCTCTCTCCCTCTCTTGCTTCACCATTCACGTCCCACCTCTGCTCCAAATGACCTACTCTTACAACAACTGGCTCCAGATGGGGGCATTTCCGTTTTCGCAGGGCAACCGTAGTTCCTCTACACGCTTGGCACATGAGAGAGGCTTCAGTTGGTTTCAATCTGCAACCTCACCACTAGATGACAAAAGATTTGCAAAATTTTCATTTGCAGGTCCCCATAATGCATGACTGCATTGTCAAGTCATGAACAAAGTATTCCGTAACATCACTTGTAATCAAGAGGCAATCGATATTTAAAGCTGCAGTAGGCAGAACGTTTTTGGCATCATTGGGCAAAAATTCCATTCTATTATGCGGCTGGAGCCGACCCCAGCTAACATTGGGCAAAGGCAGGGCACACCCTGGATAGGTTGCCAGATTATTAATAACCTTTCAGCATATTGCAATTCTGTTCTGAGAGAAAACTAGACTTCTGCACCTCCTTATGGCTCCGCAATATAGTTTATTGAACAAAGTTGCAGCAGACTATATGAAATGCTGTCTCAGTTTGGAGCCCTGCAGCACAGTCACATGGACCTCAGCTCAGTCCGCATCTCACAGCCGCCTCAACGGCTGCCTGACAGTGTGGCAGCTCCAACTTTGCTCTAATGTCTGTTTCATGACACAAGGTCAGTGCTGTTTTTGACTCCACCACCTAAACTCACTGTAGACTCAAGGGAGAGAATTAGCTTTTAAGAGTCATCTCTTATTTATTATTAGCAGACTCAAAATGAATATGTTTTGCTTTCTGTTCTGACTTTTTCTGTGTGAATTAATTCATCTTTTCCCTTTGTGTTCATTGAAGGTGGCGGTGTTAATTATGTTTAAAGAAAAGCTGTCGATGTCATTATGCATGGAAGGTTGAATGTTCACCTCTTATATAATACCAAATATCCACTGTCTTTGGGCTACAAAGCGGAGGAGGCGGAGGCAATCTGTAATGCTCAAACAACCCATGCAACGCTGCAAGAAATCAGCTCCTTACCAGCTTACCTCCATTGTAATAGAGTGATACTGTATGCAAAACAACTTTCTGGGATTAAAGGACTGGCTTTAGAAACATTGTTTTAAATTAAACTTGAGCCACAGATTTTGTGAATCGGGACAATAAATTATGGAAACTGCTTGCTTTGTGTTTTACATCCCTGACAAGCATCAAACTATTCCTTCAAATCGGAGTAAAACACCATTCCTCTTTCCTTACACAACGTGCCCTTTTTTCTGTTGCGCGAGCCAACACTCCCCCATGTGTTTGCATTACTTTAGCCTGACAATCTGACACTGGGATTTCCTACAAGCAAGCGTAATGTGTGGGCTGCTTTGTTGAGCTGAGATGTGCAGGGTCATGTGTGAATGCGTGGGAGGGAATGTACAGTATCGGCTTCTAAGTATATTCACTGGTACACAATGAACTAAAAGAAGTATTGGCAGCAAAGTCAACTTAACTTAGGAAGAAATTATCACTCACATAGATGCACTATTCACTGCAAATGTGTCTACCTGTCTCTCAACAGGATCTCTTAATAATCCTGAAATCTGGGTTTCTCTCCTTAAGAAGGCAATACAACACTGGGAATATGGAGTTAACAAATTGTGTGATCTGTCTATGCCATCTAGTGGAGAATTAATACGACTGCCCCACAGAATTGACTCTGGCAAATGTTAGTTGGGCAGCCACCCAACCAATAAATTAAAATAACAAAGTAGCCTATTGTTATTTTACAAGCCTTCTGTTATTAATATTATTTGATGTATTTTTTTCATTATTTTTTTCTAGTCACCAAATAATCAATGAAAGACTTTACAATGTTTACCATCAATGTTATAGAATATATAAATGATAACACAATGACAAACAGCTACAGACATGTTTAGGGCACAATGCATCTTTGTCTAACCTATGAAATCCAGCATTACTAGGCGACCATGAAGGCAACAGTTACCATGACAACAGTACACAAACGGAACAGCCCAGCCTGAAGAGCCTGAAGAGTTATACAGTCTATCTATGGTATGTAGCTTTACAGCATTATCAGGCCGTAGGTTAACTTTATTTTATTAACATCAAATTAAAGAAGTGTGTAAAACAGTTAGCTTTATTCTAACCTGTAGCTACAGCAGCTACACCCAGTTTGTTTATCATGAGAGACGGCTAACAGCTGTTTAGTCTACTTCCTGGATACAATGTCTAATGTAACGTAACCGTGATATGTTACTAAAGTACACAGACGCTCAGTTGAAGGTTTTGCAGGTGTTTTCACTTTTGCCTGACTAGACCTCTTCTAAAGATCTTTAAGATTCTTATTAGCAAGAAGCCCTTTTCACTGCAGCCATTTTGACATATAAAAGCAGGGAAAACACAGGTGTAATTAATAAAGTTAATTATGGTCCCATTCTATGTAGTGTGTCACAGCCATTCCAGGGAGCCAGCATGAACAATAACAGGGCCCTGGCACCCCTAAATGAAACAGGGCCATAATTAATGTTATTAATGCTTTCAAACAATTACAATATTTAATTGCGATAAATTGCAAATTAATCACACATTTTTTATCTATTCAAAATGTACCTTAAAGGAAAATTTGTCAAGTATGTAATACTCTTATCAACATGGGAGTGGGCAAATATGATTGCTTTATGTAAATGTATGTATATATTTATTATTGGAAATCAATTAACAACACAGAACAATGACAAATATTGTCCAGAAACCCTCACAGGTACTGACTGCATTTAGCATACAAAATATGCTCACATCATAACATGGCAAACTGCAGCCCAACAGGCAACAACAGCTGTCAGTGTGTCAGTGTGCTGACTTGACTATGACTTGCCCCAAACTGCATGTGATTATCATAAAGTGGGCATGTCTGTAAAGGGGAGATGCACATATCTTGAGGTCAGAGGTCAAGCGACCCCTTTGAAAATGGCCATGCCAGTTTTCTCTTTTTAACTTTGGAGCGTTATTTAGCCTGCTTCCCAACAAGCTAGTATGACATGGTTGGTACTAATGGATTTCTTAGGTTTCCTAGTTTCACCCGATACCAGTATTTTCACTCTAGCTTTAAAACTGAGCGAATTTGCGGTAATGCATTATTATTGCGTAAACTTTGACAGCCCTAAATAAAATACATTTTAAACATGAAAACAACAAATTGCCAATTGAAAATTGGATGTTGTAAACAATATAAAATGCTCTCTGTAGAAATATGTATTGAAGTTGACACTGAAGCAAAAAGCAGACAGGAGTTCCAAAGCTGAGGAGTCTTGACATCCCAGACTGAGTCACCTTTAGTCACAGGCTATAGGTGGGAACAGCCAGGGTCCCACTGCCGAAGGAGGTCAGGCTGCAATCTGGGTCATATAACGTTTAGATATAGGTTTAGAACTATAGTTCTGTACTAGACCCAGTTTTGCCGTGAATGACTTAAATAGTTTTAAATTTTGGGTTCATGCTGTTTGCCATCCACAAAAAAACTTAATTTGTTTTTTTCTGTAACCTGCAGCCAAATGAAACGCTGAGCCAGATGGCAGAAGTAACCTCAGAGTTGTCATCACCACATCCCAGTAAGTATTTGTTATAATGCCATGCGTCACACGTGATACACATTGTACATACAGTCAGTGATTGATCATGTTTTCAACAGAAGGACCAGAAATTTCTTCAGGCAGCATTGTTGCTTCAGAGACTGATAGTGCTGCCAAGTCACGTAAACCCGGTACAGTGGGAGAAACAATGAGAATGTAGAAGACTCAATTTTAGACTATAGAAGTTTTTTTTTTTCAAACACATTTTCTTTATTATGTTGTGTGCAGACATGATGAGGAGGAGGGAGATTCGATCGAGCCCATTCAAAGTGCCAGACAGTAACAGCATTTTCCTGCTGAGTGTAAATGAAAGAGAAGAACGAAAAGAGGTTTGTGTGTGTATTTGAGTACAACTCTGTAAGTTATTTTAAATCCACTGCATGCTATTCGTGTGACACAGTGTCTGCAGAAAGAAAGAAATCCATCGCTATGTTTAAAGTCCTGTTGTTGTTCTCCTCCGTGCCCAGGAGATGCGTAAATTCCTGGCTTTGCCAATTGGTGAGAAGACGACCCACGTTGCTCGAATGAAAGCCAAGCTGAGGAAAGAGCTGGGGAAACAAGTGGAAGAGGAGGAGGAGGAGGAAGAAAAGGAGAAGATGAAGAAACAAATCAAGAGTAGGACAGTACTCCTTAAACGAACACCTGGCAGACATGAACTGAAGATGGCCATGTTGAAACGAGGTGAGTGGAGAGAGAGTAGAGTGCACGCCATGGCTAACCTGCTAATGTAAATGTTAACTGTTGTCTGTCCTCCGTCTCCAGAAAACATTACAAAAGATAGCAAACATGACTTGATCTCTATGGAACGACAGAAGGCAGTGTTGGAGGTAAATTATTTCAAGAGTTGCTAAGATCTTAAAGGTACAGTGTGTAGGATTTGGCAGCATCTAGTGGTGTGGTTGCAGATTGCAACCAACTGAGTACCCCATGCGAAAGGCTCTCACTAGAGCCAGTGTTTGGTTTGTCTGTTATGTCCTACTAAACATGGTGGACTCCGTGAAGAGGACCCACTCCCTATGGAGATATGAAGGGCTCATTCTAAGCTAACGAAAACACAATGATTCTTAGTTTCAGGTGATTATACACTAATGAAAACATAGTTATGAATATTATATTCCATTTCTTCTACTAGCTCTCCCGAAATGTTACACACTGTTCCTTTAATAATGTGGAGCCAGGTCAACAATCTGGATTAAGTGGATTCAGAGAGCGAGCGGGCGAGCAGGCGGGTGTCAGCTCTGTACAAAGCACTGGAACAAAAACACTGACACATCTCCGACAGTATCATAATAATGCCCTTTGCATGCCCAGTTTGATAGTCTGTACATATTACAGTTGTACCAACAGAATACAGTAGAGCACAGAAGCCGTTTCCATACCACGAGGCAGACAAACGCTTGCGTCTGCCTGTCTATTCACCTGAGGAGTGCAGAGACCCGCGGATCCCAGCGGGACATCAGTAGAGTAGGCGGTCCTTCATGTGGCCCAGGACACATTCGCGTACACACTGCTAAAAGAATGTGGTCATAAGTGGCCCAGACCACCTCTGAATGTGGTCTGAGTGATCGGATCTCAATGCATCCTCAATGCATCTTGGGTGCGTTCACACCTGTACTTAGAGCTGTCCCTTTGTGATCTGATCACTCAGGACGCATGTTAATGACAGGTCTGAACAAGGCAGACAACCTTTTTTTAAAGATATACAGTTGGCTTATATCTCAGCATTCCATTCATTTCTGTGAAGAAAACTAAATTAAACTGGATTATTATTTACGATATAAAATCTCACAGGATAAGGACACGGTGAAGACCAGAAGTTACATTCACAGAACCTTCCCTCTGCTAAACAGCCTCACCCTGCATTAGAAAAGTTAAATCAAGCATCGGGGAGGAGAAAACACTCAATTTGTCAAAAAAGAACCCTATTAAGTATATATGGTTGTCAAAAATAAAAATAAAAATACATAATACAGACAGAATTGTATTCAAAGTTTCTTAAAATAACAAGAAAACTCATGTCTGAAATAATCTGCTCAAAATTACTCGTTTTACACAAACTTCCTGCAGTTATTGCATTCAATATTTGGGTTAATTGTACAGTTTATCTGCTGTGCTATACTGTTATTGTTATGCATTAAATATAATATGAAATATCCATCAAATGTGTCACTTAGTCAGGGGTCGTCAGTTTACTCAATGACAGAAAAGGAAAATGGTTTGGAACCACAACAGGTCTTGTGGTGTACTACTGCATATCTGAAAAAGCCTTTTGTGGCTATGTGAAGTCTTGACGCTACATTAGCCGCTACTAGCACGACACATCCGAATATCTGGGTAAAGTTGCCGCCAGGAGGAAAACTGTGTGAAATAAAAAAAAGTCTGCTTTGTTTTCTCCCTTCCTCAGTTATCTCTGATGACGAAGAGGTCGGAGATTTTGAGGATGGACAAGGTCATCGCGAAAGAGGAGGGACAGCTGAGAAAGCTCGAGAAGATCATTGAGAAAGACAACCTCAACTTTGAAGAGTTCCTCAGGGAGAACGAGAAGAAGTCTGTGGAGGCCAGGATGTTGTAAGATATGACATGTTGGCTTCAGATTGGACGTTTATAAAGAGTCCCACGTTGCAAACGGTTGTCTCGTCTCTGTTGTCAGTTTTGAAAAGGAGGCCAAGTCCAAGCAGGAGAAGAATGCTCAGATCAAGAAAGTGACTGCTGAAATAGGGGCTATAAGAAGGTAGCACTCTGATAATGTTAACATGTATGAGTGTGCACATTACCCATGGTTTAGTGCATAAAAGGTACAGTGAGGGGAACTATTAATAAAGGTGAATAAATTCGGAGGGACAGTTATGTCATGTGGATTTAAATCTGGTTTTTGTTTTCCATAGTGACGTCGAAAAGTTAGAAGAAACCCTGATAGACTACAAGAGCTACAAGGAGCTGCTGTTCCAGTTGTCTCCTTCAGATTGGCAGGAGGCCCAGAGGACCAAAGCTTTAAAAGCTAAAGTCACGTCTGATGGAGACGCTCAGGACAAGCAGAACAGGGAGCCTGAGGAGTCAGCTATTAGGAACGGCAAGTAAAAAACCAAGTGAATCAACATGGAATAGATTATGAGGACCATTAATATCCTGATATTGTTGTTATTAATGCCAACATAAACGTACGGATGGTGCTGGTAGTGTGATTTGAATGATATCGTGCTTGCACACAGGTTTGGAGAGCAAGGATTCCAGTCCAGGTCGAAAGCTGCCGTCTATCAGAGAGACCAGGATGTCCTCAGCCTACAGCGACACACTGTGAGGAAACACAAACACACCCTCCTCCATCACAACATTGATGGCTGCTTTGCTGCACATCCAGTATTTATCCTTTACATTCATACAAACTGATGCAGTGCTAAGTAAGAAGGGCCATTAAAGGACCAGTGTATAACAATTAGGGGTCTCTATTGGCTAAAATTCAATATATAATATTGATAAGTATGTTTTCTTCAGTATATAATCACCTGATACAGAGCTAGACTAACTCTGTCTTCTGCTCCACTGGCTCACTTGTTTGCTCACACACATTCTCCGCCGCTCTCTCTTGCTTCCAAACTCACTTCCTACGCACACACACACAGACACACACTCTACCTCTGCTATTCTCCAAATGACTTGCGCTACTCTTACAACAGCTGGCTCTAGATAGAACCATTCAGGTTTTTGCATCGGCCACCGTAGTTCTCCTCCACGCTTGGCACACAGGAGAAGTTTCAGTTGGTTGCAATCTGCAACTTCACCACTAGATGCTGCCGATCCTACACACTGCACCTTCAAGATTTCAGTATGTGGCGAACAAACCAATAAAGCAGCAGTGCGTAGGAATGGAGCAAATATGATTAAAAAAATATTTTTATAAAACAGTCACTATATCTTGACAGTAGTGCATGAGACAGATAATCTGAAAATGAAACATGTTCCTCTGTGTCCTCCGGTGTCCTTTGATGTTCCTAATGGCATCTGCAAGATTTCACAGACCAGAGGAAAACAACCAATCAGACCCGAGCTGGAGCCTTGCTGTCAATCACTCACAAACTCTGATCAAACGATCAAAATCAAACGGTCAAACTAGGCAGCGCTGATCAAATATGAATCAATATTCATAATATCTTGTAGTGTACTGTTTAGCTGTGAAATGAGAAAGTTTGTGACCCGGCAGCCATGATGAGATCTGTTGAAGAAATACCAAGCACCGCCCACCAGCCGTAGCAAAGCCAATAGGAACGCTCTCTCTCTGAAATGACCTGTGATTGGCTAAAGTCTCCTGTCACGGGCTAGATTTTCTAAAGCCTGAAAACAGAGCCATGAGGAGGTGCAGAAGTCTAGTTATCTCTCAGAACACTTGAATTACAATTTGCTGAAAGGTTATTCTGTATTTTTTGCCAAATGATACCAAAAACAGTCTGCCTACTGCAGGTTTAATATAAATAAAAAACATAGCTGTAGAAATCATTTTACCTATTAAATACCTATGTCCTTGTATAAAGTATATCCTTTTTTGTTGTGGCTATACAGTATGTTTACGTGGTAATTTAAACATGCTTTCACAATTAATTTTCTCTCTGTTGAAACCAACAGCATGCTGGTATCATTTTAAACACCTTGCAGTAAATTGATTTGAAATCCTGTTTACATGCTGCTGCAAAAACGTTCTCTGACCCCGAACTCCTTATTTGTCCTTTCAGGGTCACAACCTCTAAACTGGATAATGACAGCTCAGAATCTGAGGTCAGTTTTCCCAAACTGAAAATCTTGTTCTCTGACTTAACATTTCTTTTCATCTTGAGTATTTATTTTGCTGTACTATCTTGCCAACCTTGTTCGTATCCTCTGCAGGATGAGCCAGAGCTGTACTTCACTGATCCTCAGCAGCTAATGGATCTGGTGACAGAGCTGACGGAGCAGAACTTGTCCATCATTCAGAACTCTACAAGGGTGGAGGAGACACTGGAAGATCTCCGACAGTCCATAGAGACAACCAAGAAGGAGATGTAAGCATAATGGGTCATGGGTCAAGGATCTATGAATGAATTTTGTCTGTTGTGTTGGCAGACTAATTTGCTCTCCTGAACTCTGCAGGTGTCCCACTTTTTTCAAACCTATGGTATTATTACCCTTGTTTTTTTAATTATTTACTCCCTTATCCCCTCCACTTTCCCACATCTATCGGATGCTGAATGCTTTCCATCTGAAGTGAAAAGGATGAAGAGAAGCTAACACTGCAGATAAACGACATGAACCGCAGAATCGACACAGAGAAGGCCAGAGGCGCCAGGGTCAGACAGAAAGTTGACCTCCACGTCTCACTGAACACAGAAGATCAGGTGAGGAAGCACAATGTGTTTGACTTCATTTTAATCAAAGATCTGAATGGTAACAGCACCCAGAAATCATATACAGCGGGATTAGTAGTTTGAGCAGTAGATATGTGGTCATGTCACCTCTTCATTTCTTGCTCCTCTTGCTTGCAGGATGTGATGTTGGATGCTCTGGGCGAGAAGATGGTGGAGGTCCACCGCTGCTGCGTGGATGACAGGATCACCAACCTCAGCACCTTGGAGAAGCTGGCCAGCATTGAGAACCGCATGTCTTTACTGCTGCAGGACCTCGAGAGCATTCCTGAAGAAAGCTTAGAGATGATGAAGAAGATCAAGGACAGCGAGAGGAGGACCAGGTATGTCTCAGTGAATACACTTTCTCTTGACTGCAAGAAAAAAATTTGAGAGAGCAACAAATTCAAAGTAATGTCAAATGGCATTCTTCACAACGTAACTCCTGGAATGCTTTGCATTGCGTGTACAGTAACGTGTTATTTATGACTTCATCTTGTTGCAGGCAGCGTGAGGAAAAGCAGAAAGAGCAGAGTGAGAAACAGCAGGAAAGGATGAAGAGGTATTTGGAGAGATCTCTGGCTAACTCCAAGAAAACAGTAAGTCATTTGTAATATGTGGCACTGAAATACATTACAGCTCATTACAACAAGACAAAAATCATGTCTATTTTTTTTAATACATTCTCTTTTAATGAATTACAACATTAACAGATGCTTGCGGTGTATCCCTGATTCAATTGCACACTTTGAAATGAAAACATGTCTTAAAGACTGAAATTAAATTGACATTAAAAGCAAAACAACAACAACAAAAAACAGGAGCAATGCTTAAAGTCGTGCACATTTTCTTTCAGAGTGGCAGAAAGCTAATGCCCAGATGCAAGCCTGTTCACCATAAAGTCCGAGTCAGCCACGTGGACAACACCCCTGCTGAAGATGAGATGAATTCCTACCTCTTCACCTATGACGACATGGAGTAAAAAAATAAAATAAATAATGTTTAAAATGTTGGATATCTGGTTGCCTACACCACATTTATGAATCAAATAGAATCAATAAATCATAAGCTGAAATTATTACTTAACACAACTGTTGGATATTAGCACTTTAAATGTTTGTATTATTGTGATCATATGCACATTCATTTATCAAATACGTTTCCCTACTACAACTCTGTTGCTACAGGTCTAAATTATTACAGTGAATACACACATCAATGTATGGAGGACGGAAACCGCCAAAATAAAAAATAAATACATAAATGACTCGATAGATAAATAAATAAATGACATTAAAAGTATCAAAAACAATATTAAATGGACTGTTTGTAAGAATCAGAAATGCTTGTTAACAGCGACACCTGTGGCCATTAAGTCAACGATAGATATAACTTTGCGTTTTTGGTGCTTTCATATAGTTTGTGTTGGAGTCTTGTCTGAACAGCGTAGCCACACACGAGTATGCATGGGACACCGACCCGGATTAATTTATACGTGTAGGAAGTTACAAACAGTCCTTTTAAAAAATAATTTTGCCATTAATTAATTGATACAATGTGACATAAATTGATATTTCTGTTTTAATTTGATTTGATTATTTATTTATTAATTTATTTATTTATCTTTGTATTAATTCCCCTTATCTATTTACTCTTCTGTTTAATTTACCCTTTCATTTATGTATTTATTTGTATTTCTTTAATTATTTATTTATTTATTTTTGCATGTATTTATTTATATATTTATCTTTGAATTAATTCCCTTTATTTTTTTATTTTTCTGTTTAATTTCCCATTTTATTTATGTATTTATTTGTATTTTTAAAATTATTTATTTATTTATTTTTGCATTTGTTTATTTATTTATTTTTGCATGTATTTATTTATTCATTTATTTCTGCACGATTTTCCCAATGATCTGTTAGCTTATATTGAAATGTGCCTCTATCTGTGCAATGCAAGAAGCAATATGATCAACAACTGTCTCTACATTTGGCTCCAGATCATAATTTAGGTCATAATTTATCAAAAAATGTCAGGAACCCTCCAGTAGGTGGTGGTGTTGAACATTGTGCTCTCTCTGTGTGTCATCAACTGGAGAGGAAGGAGGATGAGGAAGTGGCTGCTGGAGATCTGTGGACTTGGAGATGTAGCTACCTCCACCAGCAGCAGCTGTCAGGACATTAATTAGCTAGGCAGCTGGACAACAGTACTATCTGACAATGCGATGGGTAACTGCTGGGCATACTGTGTGGGGCTCTTCCGGAGAGAAGCCAGCCGGATCCAGAGAGGAGGCGGGTGAGTGAAACATGGCTTTAGCAGCTAGAGGAGCTAACGAGCTAGCATTATAGCATCATCTGAACCGGCGGACCCGGTTACTGCTAACGTTAGCTACAAGTTGGTTAGCCGGTCAGTGACACCCCTGACTGTCTGATCAGACTCACTGTCAACTCTCTGTGTGTGTGTTGGCCTGGTAGTGATGTTGTTAACCAGACAGACAGGTCAGTGGGTTAGCTAACTGGTTGGGCTGGTTGTTTGGTCTCTGGGGGGTCTGACCTGCAGCCAGTCAGAGACAACAGGACTCAAGACCCCACCCAACAGTGTCAACAGAGGGGACATGGAGCTAGTGTAGCTACCTCTATTAATAACACTAGCATTCAAGATTCAAGAGTTTTATTTGCCATTTGCTCCTTTAAATACATTGGGATTCTGATTAGTTTACACCAAGTGAGCTTTAAGAAAAGAAAAAGGGTAATTACAGTACAAAATAAGTAGCACATTCAACTCAACACAATAAATAAATAAATTATTAAAACATAAAAATATAAAACGCCCTCAGTGTAGTCAATAAATAAACTAAACTACCCTCTGCATAGGAACGATACCCCCAGAATATAAATATACAGTATATATATATATATGCTCCATGACCATGTTAAAAAAACTTGTAACTCTCAGAAATATTTAAAAA
>CAKALG010014667.1:29627-43554 GCA_916700815.1 Helicolenus hilgendorfi | reverse complement strand
ATAATAGTCAAGTAAATTTTTGTTGTATACAAACACATAATGTTACAGTTTATACATAGATTTTGGAGCATGTTAGTACTTTTTACTTTTATATTGTTATTTCTGGACCTGTAAGTTATTTTATCTATAATATTAATTGTTACATTTCATATTGTTTATATCGTTAAATTAAAATCAGTAAAGTAACTCTATGTACAGGTTATCTTTACCAGCAGAGAAACACGAGCAGAGTCACATTTCAAGTGATTGTGCCTTGTGATGTGGATTAGTCAGTTTCCATTACCTTGCATTTCATTCACAGCAAACACAAGAAGTTTACTTTAAATTAGGGGAAGTGTGACCAGACTTGTTTTTACTCTCTCATGGAAAGTTTCTTAGAAATTGGTCTAGCGCAATCAACACCTCATTTTGAAACTCATTAAATCTTAATGGAAATCTAAATTAAAATTACAAACTATGTCAGCTTTTGATTTGACTAAAGAAGAATTAGAATTTTGGTGTTTCTGGAAAAATACAAATACAAACTCATGTATTATATTTGCCATTGTTCAGACATGTATAGGTGCATTCCAGCAGTATGTGCCTGCATGTTGTTGGTGTCTTTGCATTTATGTCTGGGAGATAATGTAGTTAACAAGCAAAGACGGATTAACATTTCCAAAAACCTCCACATGAAAATGTGAGGTGATACAGCGAAAGCAAATTGCATATATTATATGCAGTTTCTGGGCATAACAAAGAATGCATGACTATCTATGTTGTTAAAGATGAATCCATATGATCTAGCTTAATGATAATGAACAAGTGTGATCATACGTACATCCTGTGTTCATGCAAGACTATTGGAACTATTGGATTAAACCTTAACCAAAACATTTCACAATGCTGTAAATTCCTGTATATATAAAAAAGACTTAAACTGAACAGTCATCCATCCATCCATTTATCTATCCTACTATCCAGAGTGTACAGCTATAGTCTGTCTTTCTACCTTCCCAGTATGCAATAAATTTAAGAGCAAAATACAGCGAACACAAACTCCTCATCCCGCCCACGACAAGCAGACCAAAAATACACTGCAGTTGGGTCCCTGTTCAAATCCAGTCTCAGTGATGTGCGGTCAGGATAGGCAGAGCCTCACCAAAGCTTAACAGAAATGTTGAAATTACATGATATTTGTATTTATTGATCATTTATTCATATTGATAATTTCTGAATTGTATTTATTTATTTCATTTTAAATGTTTATTATTCATAATTTGTCTCAGGATTACTCATAGCCTACTCCAGTAAAACCAGTCACAATAGTAGGTTCCTTTTGCCACAATGCAGGAAGTTCAAGTTAGTTAGTTAGTTCGAGTTATAGTGAAGGAGTAGAACCATTAAATGGATATGTCTTGTTGTTTATGTTGATTATTTGCTTGCTATGTTTCTTTTTATTTGTTATTGTTTTGTTTTTCACTTATTTGTTACATGTTCGAAATAAATAAATATAAATAAAGTGAAACGAAATGGTTGTCACTGTCCACTCATATATCAACATGAATCCCAATTAGTATATGACTGTATGAAAATATTACGCAAGATAAGCATATCATTTGTTTTAATGAACGGTGGAATGGTGTGTCGTTTTAAAGGTCCGATATTATCAAAAAGTCAGATTTTCGTGTTTTTTTTATTATAAAGCAGGCTTAAGTCCTATATAAATACTGTGAAAGTATCGAAACACTCAATCCACAGGGAAATATACACAGCCTGTATTCAGAAACTCAGCATTTGAAACAAGCTGTCAGGATTTCTGCCCATTCGTGATGTCATGAATATGCAATATTTAGACCCTTGACATAGTTTTAAATGTAAACATTCTAAATATGTCCCAGTTTATTCCTGGTTGCAGTGTATGTGAATGATATCAGCTGACAGGAAGTACACATGGACCCAAGCAATTCCGTTGCAATTCTGTCAAAATGCGCTAAAACGTAGCGTTTCAGACAGAGGGAGAATACAGGCATATTCAGGCTGACATTATGAGGAAAATAAAGTTTTTTTTTTAACATTACAGCATGTAAACATGTTCTAGTAGAAACACAAAATACAAGTGTGAACCTGAAAATGTGCATAATATGGGACCTTTAAATGTTGTGGCCACAGGGAATTGTGGGACGGTATTATATCTCCATTTCTTTGGTAAAGAACGGTCCAGTTTATCCTAAGCTCAAGGAGATAATAAAGGAAGCATTGAAGCATTTAGAGCAGCTCTTATCATGGCTGCTACGATACTTCTGGGTCATTTGGTTAGGAGCCTTCCTAAATAAGCAAAAAAAGACTTTTCGACTGCAGCCCGGGGATTCATCTCTTTGCTTCTATAATCTTTGGATCGACCCTAGCCTCGTGTCACATGACCTCCACTCCCCCTCGCTCCAGCTCGGCACCACTCGGCACCACTCGGCTCACTTAGCGCTAGTTAGTAGCACCTGCTCAGGTAGCGCGGATAGTTTGAACAGCTGCAGGTCAGCATGGATATTTCTCACTTAAAAAGAATTTCAACACTGTTTTTATGAAGAAAAAAAAGGTGCTGTGACTTGCACCTAACCTGCAGGATCTATTTCATGCAGTCTTGAAGAGTTTTATCAAGGACAATTTACCTGAGAGCTCTGCTGAAGCATGAACAATCCAAGGCCCATGCCCACTCTCAGCAGCTGTGGCTCCATATCAGTGCGCAAAAGGTGCAGCAAAAGGTAAAGTTAAAGGGAAACAAGGACATATTAAACTATTGCATGTGTTGGCAGAAAAGAAGATGAATATACTGTTAACAGTCCCAGGAATTATGCATGCAGGCCACAGCTGGTGTTTGACAGATAATGATCTGCAGGAGAAACTGGACTCAAAGCCTCAAAGCTTTTGAAGCTTCTGTAGGCCACCTTCCACCAACACATCGGTGGAGTGGACCTTTTCAGTAAAGCTCATAAAGACCTTCAGCTATAACACAATGCAACAACAGGCTTTTCTCCTTGGCTCATTTTTTTTTTTATTGAAAAGGAGATACTGAAACCGAAGTAATACACCTAACACTGAGGACTTCTACAACAAAGTCATCGACATCTCTGTCCAGAGGGATATAGGCGCATGGATCTACAAATAAAGTAAGTGCCTCCTTTTAAGAAGGGCTGTAACGGATAGTTTGACATTTGAATTATTATTATTAAAGGGCACTTATTATGCTTTTGTGCTTTTTCCCTTTCCGTTAGTGTGTTAGATGTGTACACGTAAAAGGTCTGCAAAGACCAAAGTCCACGCCAAAGGGAGTTACTCTCCTCAACAGAAACACTGCTCTTGAACAGCTTGAAACGCCTTGATTAAAGTCCCGCCTTTTCTTCCGTAACGTGGTGATGTCACCAAGTAACACATTTACATAGCGACTAGTTTGGCACACTCTCAGACAAGTAAGGGATAGTATACAGCAAGCAAATCATTGTTGTGAAATAAGCCTCGTTAGGTAGCTGTACATTATCCCGCTTATTAACACCGTGATTGACCAATCAGAATCGAATATTCAACAAAGTGGCTCTTGTCTTTGCTCAGCTCTTGGCATTGCAGGGCTTTGTGGTGGGTCACAGTTTTTTAAATGAAGCCAATATTTGATTGCTCTTTTTGAATGTTGATGTTTAATGGGATTTGGCCTTATTTAGCTCTGCAGGCTTTGTTTGTGGTTTTTCTGTGCACCTGCAGGATACTTTTGAAGGACTCTAAATGCATAATTTCCACTGGATGTTTTTCCAATTAGACCAAATTCTGGTAAGAAAGAAAACCCCACATTCGCTACCATAGAGGAGAATTGGTATTTATGACAGATTTGGATAATTTGAGCCAAATTTCAATATAAATGTCTCCATGTTTTTATCCAACAAAATATTCTGCTTAAATCCATATTTGTTGGCATATACTCCTTTGGAAAAACAGCATTTCCTTGCCCAGCAATATGACAGCACCATAACTTACATTTATATTATTTACCACAATAACACAAAATCATATTTTTCCCATTTGTTTAGGGTGATGACATCACAAAATATGACAACAGGCATTCGAAGCTTCATTAGAAAACCTCAATAGAAGATTCAAATGTAAAAAATAACATTCGTTACAGCCCTGAAATATATATTTGATTTATTTCCTCTTTTTTTTTAACCCTTTTATTGGCTTTGTGTATGTCGTCTTGTGTTAGGCTACTGTGCGCTGACAACAATATTGCTTAATTTTTTTCTTTTTCCTGGTGCGCTGTCACCAGAAGCTCATTGTGTGTTGTTATTGGTGCACATTTTGTAGGAGTGGATAAGCTGTTTTCTACTGGTGCGCTGACACCAAGATTTCTCTGTTTTCTTTCTTTATCCTGGTGCGCCGTCGCCAGATGTTCATTTTGTGTTGTTATTTGTGCGCTTTTTGCCCATTTTGTAGGGGTCAATAAGCTGTTTTCTACTGGTGCGCTGACACCAAGCACTCTAGCTCTCTCTAGGGGCCTTTATTGTGTTGTGTTTGCACAACTAATGTAGACTACGGTGTATTTTATCCATCCATGCGTAATGCCACATTGATAGGTCACTGCCTACCCAGGCTTGCTAACTCACTGCATGTTACTGCCAGTGCCTACAGATGATCACAGCGAGCAATCAAAACATGCGATCATGTTCGTCGACACAGGTTGCTGATGTTGGCTACTTTTTAATTCGCATAATGACAAATGCTGGTTCAATCGGTTAGTATAAAATCAAATCGGTGTAAGCTCGTACACCGGACCGGCAAAACCAGTAATCAACCCAACTCTAGCCATCACTCTGGGATGCCAATGGGAACCATTATAACAACTGTGAATCCGAGCTGACTACAGCTGCCATCCTCTGCAAAGGGGCAAGACACTATCTTTTCGGTGACAGTTTTAAAAGCCTAAAAGGGGTGTTTTGATACTAAAAATATAGTTTTTCAGCTGGGTATTCCTTATAAGATTCACTGTTTTCCGGGAAGTCAAAGTCTCCATTTCATGGGGTCTTTAAGGGGCCACCTAAAAGCCCTCCATTACACAAACTGTGACACTGACAACAAAATGTCTCCTTGTTAGGCGATTGTATAAGTGTGTGTGTGTGTGAGGTGAGCAGTGTGACAGCTTGGACAGTTGAGGGGTCGCCGGCTGACCTTGATATCCGTCACTTCAGACAAGATAAGAGGGTGGATGGGGGTCGGAGACAGCAGCAGCACTCGGTCTGGCTTATCCTCCACTCTGTGATGTCTGCTGTTAAATGACCAGTTTGCCAGGATTTCTGTCCTCGCCTGCATCAGCCTTTAGCCTGACAGGGTGACGGCTCTGCATCAAAGGGTTTAATCATCACAGTTATCGCCGGCAGGTAGCTGAATATTTCCCCCCTTTTGTGACCGTAGCAGCACCGTCGAGCAATAAACCTGTCAGCAGGCATCACCTTTTGACGGCTGAAATTTGGTTGGATGCATATGCACAATGCCGCACGTCAACGCTAACCACATTGAATTTGTGTTATTGTTGGATGGATCCTGACACGGCGGTGGAAGGCAGAGGAAATGGTGTTGCGAGCTGATTTATTAATCGGACTTTTCTTTTTTGATCCTTGTCAACCGGAGAAACTTTGATACAAGCAAAAATAAAAGATGTGCCTTTCAGTTCTGAATTTGTTTCTTATTAAATGGCATTTAAAACGTGGGAAATTACACCCTTTGGGTAGATAGATTTAATAAATGCGGAGAGTGTTTTGATTTTTTTTTTTCCTCCTCCCAAGGGGGGCTTGA
Organism: Helicolenus hilgendorfi; assembly: GCA_916700815.1. NCBI lineage: Eukaryota > Metazoa > Chordata > Actinopteri > Perciformes > Sebastidae > Helicolenus > Helicolenus hilgendorfi. The sequence goes on along the minus strand of CAKALG010014667.1, from coordinate 37,743 downwards.
ATTTACAGAGTAATTAGTTGAGTAGAATACACCCTCTAATTTACCCTCAGCCCATCCTGCTCTCCTCTGCAGCAAAGTTTACATTTGGTAATGAATTAAGAGCCTTGCACTATTAAAAGGGGGTTTTGCTGACATCTCTATAAGCTTAAGATAAGCTGGGCCTAAATCAAGAAAAATGCAGACCCAGCACATTGCAGTCCAAGGAAATCTTAGCGAGAAGAGCTTTCAGCGGAAGATAACAGTAGGTACGTATATTTGCCTTTGCATTACCCATAAAACATCCTGGTTTATCTTAATTTGAAAATGCTTTTAGAGGGAGTCGTATAAAATTAGAAGAATAGTCCTTTTATGTTGCTGCTTCATACAATAAAAAGTGTTTCTTAAAAACTGTTCAGTTGTAGAATTATATTATTTAAATTATTTTATGCTAAACTAGTATAAACAGTTTATTTGGATTAGATGTAATTGATACTATAAGAGAAGTTTAATCCCTCCCCATTCCTCCCTCTTTCTTAAAGGGGTAGGGATGGAGACAGGGGATGTTCAGGGGGAGATAAATAGTCAACAGTAGATGTCACATAGAAGTGGCGTACATCATCCGAAAGCTGAGAACATGGAGATTAATTTGAGATGCAGCTCAGCACTGTGTGTCAAGTTGTTCTAGTCATTAATAAGAAATAGAAATGAATTAAATCAATTAAAATAAGTTGTGAGAGTGTATAAGAGCATAGAGCATGATGATAGAAGTATATGATGGTCATTCCTATGCTCTCTTATGTCTCATAAATTGTTCCAGCAATTTTTGGGTTGATACCATTTGTTACACAGATTTGGTGCTAAATTTAACCATTTTTTACCACTCGAGATTTGATAAGAAATGATCAATAATCCCTCCAAAATAACACATTAAGACACAAAGACCTTGAGGAACATCATAGAAAAAGCCATGCTGTGATTTGGTTTCAAAAACGTTGGTTTAGGGCTATAAAGTTTCATGAGGCTGTGATTATCCTAGAGGTCACAACATGTCATTTTATACAGTGAGGTCAAATTTTAAAAAATGGTCTCACTACATTGAAATGGACTAGCATCATCACACATGAATACAATTGGGCGAATTGGATCCACAAGAGTCTCAGAGTTACAGCGATACTCAATTTATGTAATTCCCAGACTGTTTAGGGATGCAGAAATATTCAAATACACCATTTTAAAATAGGCAAAAATAACATTTATACTGAATTAAAAAAACTGCATGTGATTATCATAAAGTGGGAATGTCTGTAAAGGGGAGACTCGTGGGTACCCATAGAACCCATTTTCATTCACATATCTTGAGGTCAGAGGTCAAGGGACTCCCTTAGAAAATCACCATGCCAATTTAGCGTAACTTCGTAGTGTTATTTAGCGATCTTTCCGACAAGCCTCAGGTTTTCTAGTTTCACATGATACCAGTATCTCACTGGCTTGAAAACTCAGCCCGCAACAACCTCTGAAAGACAGAATAGCAGCAGGGCCTGCCGGTGGGCGGTCAGAGTTTTAAGGGGTTAACTCACAATCCTCCACAGTGACTTTCCGATACAAATCTACAGCCGTAGTGCACTCACGTGTTATATAAGAGCATGTTTCTTTCACTTTCTTCCACACTGCTAAAACTGTATATACCCTGGAGATGGAAGCTCACAACAACGGGGAGTAAATGGTATTTTTTGGAAAGTGATTTTTTTTTTTTTCGCTCTGCAGGCTGCTTGGACTCCGATGTTGCTTTCTTTCACTCAGACTACATGTACAGCATACTGTATTGACTTGACAGTGCTGTGCTGTCTGTCCATCTACTGCAGAGAGGCGAACTCACAGACGTACAAGCTCACCGACAGACAAGCTGACTTGTGGCGGGCTGACATCCAACATGTTCTGGCATCCATAGTTTTTCTGTCTGCATCACATCTCTGAGTGGTGAAGAATGCAGCATGCAGCATGCAGCCTACACATGGTCCACAGCAGGGCTTTTCATGGCTCAGAGTGGGCCTATGGGGGGTGATTACGCTCCGCAGTAAGCATTATCGGTTGCAGTAAAGGCAATAAGTCTGTGTTATGGAGCCTGGCTGCTACTGGGTTTTTGGGGGCCGATACCGATATTTACTTTACTGTCCAAAATGACATCAATGCACTTAAACAGTACATTCCAATAGTAATTACATAATGATACCTATGTATCGCAATTATTTTTTTTTTTTTTTTTTTACGATTTTGAAATCAATTGTTTTAGTTTAGTAAGTTTTCAGTAACGTGATGAAATATCCGTTCTGTATACGTCATTAAAACAAACTGCAGCCAGCCACTGCGAGCTGAAACGAGGAGAAAACGGCGCGTGGATATGACCTGCACCCTCACATTTTAAATCAAAAGTGGTAACCATGAAAACCCACTTCGAAAATTCCAAATGTTACTTTTTATTAATGTTTGTATAATGTGTCTATTCAGAACATGGTGGCTTCTGTTGGTAATTGTCATTTTTTTGTGCTGCTTTATAGTTTTAACCATTAGTGAGGTGGCTGTCACATTTCTTAAATCACATTCAAAGAGGATAAGAATTGCCTTTTATGCTCCATTCCTATCATTTCGGAGCTAATTTTCCTTTGGTGCTGTTGGCTAAATACTCTTTGGGGGGTGCCGACAAATCCTGCACAGACACACTGCAGACGGGTTTAGGAAAAGCGTTCATCAAAACAAATCAGTGCAAAATGAATGTGAATTAGCTCCACTGTAGGGGTCAATAATGTTAATTATATTGGAGACGAGCAGTTTGAGAAGAGTGTTATCTTAAGTCTTAATCTACCTCGCAGCAAAAAAACAACTGGTGGCGATGAGTTGTTTCCTGGCAAGTCGCACAACAATCAATCGGTCTATAGATCCTTGTTTTAAGTGTCCTTGAGCAAGACACTCGACCCCCATTTGTCAGTAAGGACTCTGCTACCTCTGGTCTCAGAGAGAAATGTAATTTGTACTAATTACCAATAGTGTACAAAGAAAGAAATGGAAGCGCAACAGAGGAGGGATCCCCTTCCAGGATGGACAGAACAAATCAACTGAAAAGGTATAAGGTCAAATTAGCGTTCACAACGTGGCAAAAATGATAATGCTGTAGTTCTTCTGGCGAGGACACTTTCACTGTTTGATATTCCGATGCCCTTAAACTGTATAACATGCGCGTGTCAGTGCAGTTGGTAATGCAAATTGATAAAAGGTATCACCTTTGTCACCTAGTAAGACTTGAATCCTATCTACTTTATTGGCAGGCAGTATAGGGAAGCTTCACTGTCCTTCAAGTCGGTGAATTCTCCCCGGTTCCAGCAGCACTGACCCGTCTGCGGAGGGGCGAGTGATAAAAGGATTTCCAGAGCTCAACAGAGGATCACATCATCCTAAGACAGCTCTGATAAGGTTTCATGCTCAAGTGCAGCTCTTTCATTGCACTGATGCAACACAGGGAGGATCACAGTTCGCTCACCAGGTGAAACTGAAAAGGCTTTTCTGGCAGTTTTAATACAAAACCATAGCCAATGTAAGATACACTGTTATTTTGGATATAAAGATGTATAATATAGCAGTGTTAAAAAGATTAAGTTAACACAAAAAAAATCAGTTCACTGTACAAAATGGTATTACATGAACTGTTACACAGTATACATTTACTTAAGTAACAATTTAAATGCAATGATTTGACTTGTAATGTAGTATTTTATGGTAATTATATAATGAATGTGGATCATTCCTCCACCACTGATATCAGCACGCTGGACTACACAGCCGTACATTGATGTACTGTAAGTCTAAATTGCATTACATTCTCAGCTCACAGTGTGTGGTTCTTTTTCAGTACAGAAGATGTCTATCACGGCTAAAAACAGGCTGAATTTAATTGGAAATCTTCAAGGTTATGTAAAACTATTATTCAACAACGTCGATGGATATACCTCCGTGTGAAACAATTCATCTTAAAATATAGTCCATGCTGTGATGTTGAGATGACAGCTATATGTGTCCTAGCTGTATAAAAGACTGTAACTTTTCCAGCACATTCAGCTCAACCTCAATTTCTAGACATTGTTTTTGTCACCAAATCTGTGTGTGCTGCGGTAGTTTTGAATAATATGTGATGACATGAATACATGGAACATTGGTTAAAATGCAGGAGCAGGTCCTCTTCATGGAGCCGGCCGGCCTTGTTTCTACAGTAGCCCAGAAAAGACAAACCAAACACGGCTTGTTCACGTTTTTTATGTCTTGGCACACAGGAGACGTTTCAGTTGGTTGCATGATTAAGACATGTTAATAATCAGGATGCCACTACTTCAGTATTTATAATCAGGAAAATGTACTTTTAAGTATGACAAGTAAAAGTACTCGATGTGGAAAAATGGCCTCTGAGACTGTTATACTCTTATATATTATACTATTAGATTGTCACTACTGATGCAGGAATGTAAAAGCAGCATTTTACTGCCGTAGTTGGTTGATGCGGAGCTTTTTTTAATCTATTATGTAGGACTGCAGCTACTTATTTTCCCTCTAGGTTAATCTACTGATTATTTTCTCGATTCATCGATTTGATTGATGTTTGGTTTGTAAAATTTCAGAAAATAGTGACATTTTAATTGTACAAATGTCAATTATTAAAATCCTAATAAAAAGCAACAAATCCTCACATTTGAGAAGGTTGAAACATGAAATTCTAACTTAAATGACTTAAATGATTGTTAAAATAGTTCGACTAGTCAACTAATTGACAACTTGTTTCAGCTCTACTTGTATATATCGTTAGGTACAGTAGTTTAATCTATAACAAAATATCATATTTTATAAAATCTTCATATGCAAAAATCTTGATCTGTAAAGTAACTAGTAACTAAAGCTGTCAAATAATTGACTTGGAGTATAAAATAAAATAATTCCATCTAATTTGTAGTAGAGTAAAAGTATTCAGTGGCATGAATAGAAAACACTCAAGTACAGTACAAGTACCTCAAATTAGGTAAATGTACTTATTTACATTCCACCATGGCTTATCTTACATACAAGATAAAATCACATTATTTACATAGCTAGAAGATTTGTCTACAAATAACTAACATTAGCTGTTAGCTTTAGATAGAAAGTAAACCCATCTATTTATTTAAAAGATTAAGATGTTGAGATGATGAGGAGACGGAGAGGGCGCTCAGTACAATGCCATCCTGAAACGGAGTGTAGCGTTCAGCAGCTAACAGTGTGCTGCATTGCTGTATTTCATGTACTGTGAATTTCTCTGTGGAATCAGAACTCAGTATCATCCTCCTCAAGACCTCTAACCCTCAGTGTTTCCCTCCCGTTGCTTTTGCAGGAACGGCTCATTCATGTTTCAGCCACGCTGCCGATTGATCGGCCAAATCTGGCAACTCTGCTCAACTCAACATAGCCAACATGTTACGTGAGCCAGCAGCGTTATGTGAGCGAGGGCAAAAAAAAAGTAGCTGACTAGAAGTAGCTGAGCCAACTGAAAATGTCCCTAGATTTGTTGTTTGGCACTTGTGAGATGTTTAGTCATTAAAAGAAGTCTGAAAAGTTATCACATCTGGTGAAACAGTTGCTGGTTGGCAACAGTGGTGCTTGGTGAGCAAGAAGTAGATTCAAGAAAGCTGAGCAATGATGGATACAGTAGATGCGGTCGTTTCTGTTTATGGCCCATACTCCTGCCTTTGCGTAATATTGCCAGGCACAGCAAAGTGTATAATGGTGTGAGTACTGTAATGTTGCTGTTGGGGTGGAAAGTGCGCTGCACGCCACTCTAAAGGAGGCATTTTGAAGTCAATTGTCATTTTTAAAATCGAGTTTCTTTTTTTCTCTGTCAACAAATCTGCAAATGCATTTTTTTTTAAAAATTGCCTTGCATTCATTTTTCTTTCCATCTCATCCGTGCAACCATTTCTCCAAAAAGAAAAAATATATAATATTTACAAAAACAGTAGTTTCCTCGCACTTTCATGCTCTGGCCCTAGTAAAATAAGAAGTTAATATTAAACGCATCAGAATAATGTTCCCTGGCAACATTTTTCATTTGTTTCCCTTTAGATATCTACTCGCAACTAGAGCATAATTAAAGTATTCATGGCAATGCTTAGGGAATTAAAGTAGTTGTGTGAGTTTGGGGAAAAACTGGAAACTTGATAAATATAAAAAGAAGAAAAAAAAGAAAGAAAACATCTACAAACCTTCAACCGACCGACTTTAAGGAATACAGTGTGCTTTTGCTAAAGGGCCAAATCCTTCAAGGAATTTTTGTAATGTCTTTTTGTACGATAATAGAGTTCAGTGACACTGAATCACAAGCTGTATCAGGCTGTGGGTACACAGACGGTGCATTTGGGTCTCTTCATAGGATTTGTCAAAAACACCAATAAGGTTAAACAACGTGCCTTATCCTTTAATATTTGCCTGCATTCCTGACATTTCACAAATGTATTCGAATAACACACTTGGCACCTTGAAATGATCGAGTTTGCTTACAAGTTTTCTTTCTTTGTAACAGAAAGAATCCACCTTTTTATTATCGAGACGCAATGACTTTTACCCCCCTGGTGCCACAATCGGTCAACCTTTATACAACTAATGCTCTTACATAACTTTTCTGTCATCTATCCAACAAATTTCTGCTTGTGAAAATTGCCGACTAACTGGAGTGATTTGTAGGGCTTTCTTGCACTCTACTGAGTGCTTCTTGTTTGTTTCTTTGAATCCCTGCAGGGCTGACAGGTTTATCATTAAAAATGATTTTTTTCCATTGCTAAAAGGCACTCGTTTCTGTATTTCCAACAGTCGATACAGTGCAGGACTTGAACAAACCGCAGTATCTACTGCAGACGGGATCAAATAGAATAGAAAAGCGAGGATTCCTAATTACTGCCGTTAGAGTACGGGAAAAATATTTTGTTTTTGTTTTGTTTCTTTCCTACCTCCGGTTATAAATTTCGATATATACATTCCCTTTATTGTATTCCTGTTTTGCACTTAAACTATTATTTCCAGAAACACATTTCCATAAACATGCAATCATAAACTCTGCGATTGTCCACACCTTATTTGTTTGTCCTTTTGTTTTGCATCATTATGTCCTGCTAATGCACAGATGGATTCATTAAAATTAAATTAGCATGCCCTCAGATAGTCACAAGCTAAAACAACAGCTCCCGTATCCTCCTGCAGCTTATTATTGCAAGCTGTCAGGCGCTGTGTTGCGGGGCGATACTGTAAAATTGTTTTTCTAAGGGAAGTGCTTTCGAATTTAGAAACATTTATGTAATCCTTGTTTCATTTGCATATGACTGTGTAGTTTGCGAGAGTGGGAGTGAAATCACTCTACGAGATGATTGTGCGCTTCCCTCGGGGGGATTCAGAGCTTGACTCCCACCCCGCCCCGGCCCCCTTTGACGGTGGAAATAGATTGATGTCTTTGAAATGCCCTCCAGAGTCCCTTTCTTTACCCCAGAAAGATTTTGATGGCGGCGTTTACCACATGTGACTCGAGATGCAGGCTTTTTTACAGATAGTCACGACACCTATGTTGACATCAAACCATTCATTTAGGTAAAAACGTGGTACGCGTTTCGATATTTTCCGGCGAGAGCACAAGCGGAGATGGATCTCGCAGCATATCATTAGTCCATGAATGAGTGTACATGTTTTTGCTAATGACAGTGAAAGCAAAGCCCTGGGCTTATCTCGCTGTCACCCACTTCAGGATCTGCTGACTCAGCTTATTTTTTTTTTGTATGTGTGTGTGTGTGTGTGTCTTTTTTTTATTCTTCAAGTGTAGACACTCGCTGTTCTCGATCCTGGCAGAACAATGAACGCTGGCAGTTCAGGGAAACGTGTTATCGTTCACCTTGTGCTGTCAACACGTACAGTATTTAACTTCCAGAGGAGGTGAGACATTTGTCATCACCATAGCATATGTTTTTTTATTTCCAGTCCTTAGGCTTTTACCGATTTACCGACAGACCTTGGAAAGCGAACATTCACATTCAAAGCCCTTAGATACCTCAAAATAACCCGTGAGAGGCTACTTTAACCCCTTAAA
>CAKALG010014667.1:0-21960 GCA_916700815.1 Helicolenus hilgendorfi | reverse complement strand
GTAACCATTTCATATGGTGAAACTGATTTTATAGATATGATGGTGTGTCTTCATACAATGACGGTTTTCCTAAAATTAGATGATGAAAAATATCGCAATATATCGCCTTGCTTGCAGTATCGCAGTATATTACCATGTATTGAATCGTTACCCCTGTATCGTTATACGTATTATATCGGCAGATTCTTGCCAATACACAGCCCTAGTAATCCATGAGAAAATGATTTCCCTTTAAACGTAATTCAGATGCAGTTTACATACATAGTCACCTGAAATAGCAGAATATAATTGCAGAATGTCAAGAAGTATGGACGGATGGCTCAGGTACTGATGTAGCCTTCACGTTTCATTTTCCAAGATCAAACCATTCGTAGTCTTTTGAAATGTTTTTAAAAGGTAGACACATTTCAGAAGTCTATGTGCAGGACTAACCATCTCCAAAATGTGTGACGTATACAGGGTCACTAAATGAAAATAGTTGACATAATTCCTCCATGAAAACACCTTTCAATGTTGTCAGTCTCTGCACTCACAGGGGAGATGGGGTCGTGCCACTGACCAAGAAAATGTTTATAAAAAGTTGAAGAGGCAAAAATCCATAGCCATTTTCACGAACTGCCGTTAATCCACTCAAAGGTAAAAGAGGCCGAGTCAAGTCGAAGTGAAGACTCATCTCCAGTCTGCCTTTCAGTTTTCATACAGCATTTTCCATCATCTTTTCATGTGGGTCATGTTAAAAATGTGTCAAATACACCACCCACAGCTCAACATTTCAGCATCTGTCTTCTTTCAGAAGCTGTGCAGTGAGTTGAACCAACCACGTGGCAGCTTTCCCTCCACAGCTATTTTATTTTTACATTTTTTTTTTTAATGCGCGATTGCTTTCATGCTTTGCTTTTCACAACATGACAGGTATTTCCAATCCGCAACAATGACCACTGATTAACACCTAGCCTATTAACCGCCCACTCTTGTGGATGTAAGACATGATGGCGAGGAAAAATGCTACTGTGGCTTCATTTACCACAGCGACTGAGGAAGGCAGATGCCAGACTGTTTACTTGTGGGATTTTTTTTTTCTTCACATCTGAATATGAACCAAATTAAAGCACAATCTGTTCAATTTGGAAATTAAATTTTTTTTGGCGAATTTAGGGCAAAACACAAGTTTTGTTGATAATATTCTGGCAAATAAAAGTTTGCCGGAGAAGACTGGCGCCAGAGGAGAAAAAAAACAAACAGGTTGACCAGTAAAAAGTTCTGACATTTTCACTTCGTTGCCATAGATACAGGCAGAAATGACCGGAAAGCCTTTATATTCATTGGGCACTATACTGGATCACAGTTGAGGTCATCGGCGTGGGGTGTATTGTGTGCTCTTTGATTTGTGAGTATGAGCTGCCTTTTAGAATTCCGATTCAAGGGTGTCCACAACAAGCTACACAAAAGCTCTCAATATTGTTGCTCAACATGTTACATGACTTAAGGACAAGTTAAACAGAAAAGGAAAGTTTTTTTTTTAGGGCTGTCAAAGTTAGGGCGATAATAACGCGTTAACGCAAGTTCGTTTTAATGCCAATAATTTCTTTAATGCATTAACGCAACTTAATTCGTACAAATAGTTGTAGCAGTATCACATCATGGGCCTGTACACGTACTTAACAAGACAGTGTATTTCCTTATACTGTAGGCTACCTAAAAATGGAAAGGATCTGCCAAAAAATGCTTGTTGCCAATCCCAGCATGCCAAATTCAGACAGAAAAACCACTCTGGACAGGTCACCACTTCACAGCAGGGCTCTATTCATTAAATAAAGAAATACAAAAATGCTGAAAATGTGTATTTAGTCTCTCTCGCTGTGGGGTATTTCATAAAAGCCGCTTTGCAGGGATTTTCATTGCCTTTTGAACTTTTCTAAAATCAAAGCAAACACACTCTCTCTCTGCTTATTGCTTTAATCTAGGCTGGCAGGTAAGTCTACCCAATTACCATTTTTAATAAATAATTCTCACACAAACCTGTAAACACATTTTAGTTTGCCAACGGTAGCGGCAGCCTCTCCCCAACTTCCTTCACACATCTGAAAATCAACAAAAGTGGGGAAATCAAAACAAATAAAAACAACTCCAAACCATCATCAAACGGGTCGACATCAGGTATGAAGCTGAGGTTAAATTCCCAAACCAATTCTCCTAAATAAATCACATAGTTTTAAGTCAAAAACCTTCAAAATGTCTTGGGAGAAGACCTCCAAACTCGATATGTCCTAGTATATTTTATTCCCTGTAAATATTCATAATATATCTCTGTATCCTGCTGCATAATATGTACGAACATCCTGACTGCTCCTTATGCCTGACTGAATAGCTCATATACCTCAGCCCTGCATGAATACCAGCCTCTCTGGCTGGCTAATGTTGATTCCAGGCTATAGACATCATATTATAGAGCAATACTACAAATAACACAGGAAAGCACTTTAACTATTAACACTATGAGTAGATACACAAACACACCACCTTAACACCATAATGTGTCAGTTGGAATGTTAATGGAATACTATAGGTCTATTATAGAAGATGCATAACCCAAGTATAATAATAATAAACAAATAAATAGGAGCAATTGATTGCTGATTTCGGCAGATACACACACCGGCATGTGAATAAGGGGAGTACCAGCACTCATTTTTTTTCTCCAATTCAAGCACTGCTGTAAACGTATTGTATGGACCCAGTCAAGGTGAAATGCTGCTTCTTTCTTTGGAGCACTAGGGATTACACAGTGCACCTTTAATTACTAAACTACATTAGTAACCCGAGAATCGGATTGCAAGCATTCAAACTAGCTTTGAAAGGAAAAGTTTAAATGACTACCATTAAAAACTCTGACTGAGGGAGGTAATCATACATTCTAAGAAGGGAATATGTGTGAGGTGGTGATGCAATCCCAGTCACTTAGCAGATACAATTATGCTGTAGTTTGCATTCATGCCAACGCTGACAAGTTCATTATGATGTGAGTCACCGAGTTAGCTTCAGCTTCCTCGCACACAAGCGGATTACAAAAAAAGAGAGATCAAAACATGAAATGCTTCCTGTGGCGTCCCTTAGCTTGGAATACATTGCTATTTTGGCAGGAGACGGTCTTCCTCGGCCAAGAAAACCGCTGTGTTAAGCTGTGCCCACCATCCCCTCCAGGCTACCAGGAGTTCCTCTGTCCCCCGTTAGTTTCTCTCAAACAGAAAAAGAAGTGCACAGTGAGAGCTAACTGTACGCAGGTGCTTTGTTTGGATGCAAGTATTTCCTTCTGCGTCATCTCAAGTATGTGTGTGTGGATCTCCGTCTTCCTCTTTGCATGTGATTCTATTCTGTAGCTTCCATATAGATATGGTTCCTGCATGCACAGAAGCTTTGCTGCTTTTGTTTAGTGTCTAAAAAAGCTGGTGGCATCCTCTGAAGTGCAGGTTAGCAAGCCTAATGTTTATACAGCACTAACATCCAAGAGAACAAAGGACCCCTGGGGGCTGCTGCCTGCTTTCTGGCCGAGATAGCAGGCAGAAGAGGTGACAGCCGGCAGCCAATTCATAATGCGCATTATTGCCCTCAAACGCAAATGCTATGTTTTTCTGGGAGAATTACGCCTTTTATTGTGCGTGTGCAGGTTTGTTTGTGTGTCTGTTTATGCACACGCAGATGGGCTAAAACTGATAATCCGACTGAAAATCGCGTTTGACGTTCAATATTATGAGACCGAAGAAAAGGAAAAAAATTTAATTATTAAAGCAGCAGTAGGCAAAATTAGAACATATGTTTAAAAAAAAAAAAAAAGTTATTTTTATAAAACGGTCACTATATCCTTACAGTAGTGCATGAGACGGGCAATTTGAAAAAAATAATGTGCCTCTGTTCCCTCCGGTGCTCCTGATGGCATCTGCAAGATTTTACAGAGGAAAACAACCAATCAGAGCCGAGCTGGAGCCTTGCCGTCTCTGAGCAGCTGTCAATCACTCACAACTCCGATCAAACGGTCAAACTAGGCAGTGCTGATCAAGTGTAATGTTCGTGTTTGATTTTCAGAGGAAATTAACTGGGACTATCGTTGCAAATGAACAGAGACAAAATAACGTTTTTTAAATACAATTTATCCTGTTTTATTTGTAATGACTATTTATTTATTTTTTTTTTTTATATGACTATTCATAAAACATTTGACTGATCAGAGTTTGCAAGTGATTGACAGCTGCGTCCGTTGAATGAACAGCCAATAGGAATGCTCTCTCTCTGAAATGACCTGTGATTGGCCAAAGTCCCCATCACCGGCTAGATTTTCTAAAGCCTGAAAACAGAGCCATGAGGAGGTGCAGAAGTCGAGTTTTCTCTCAGAACACTTGAATTACAATATGCTGAAAGGTAATTATGCGGTTATGCCCAATGATGACAAAAATATTCTGCCTACTGCCGCTTTAATGTCAATGCCATACTAGCAAAAAGAACAAAAAAAAGAAATGCTAATTAATGTTTTAATTACAGCAGTTTCAACAGCAATATACTGCTGTGCAAAAGTGCAGATGATTTCTGCATAACATTCAAATTACTTTGTTTTGTTACCAAATCTACTCTATTTGCTGTTTTATTTCTAATTGAATTATGGAAAGTGTAATTAGTTTAATTTCTCCTTGAATAAAGTGTTTCATGTACACGGTCATCTTATGTTTGAGAGCTATTTAGAAAACCACATTTCCTTCCCTAATTAGAGACATCAATCTCAGGCGGGGTATTCCAGTTCATTCTCTGCACATTGAGTCGCTGAATTCTGAAGGTCTATCACTGCTTAGGAAATTATAATCAAGATTGAGAAGCATGTTAATGAAGAGGCAATCACAGGGTGAGTGCGTTTCGTTGTCAATGTTCTCTCCATAGTATTGACGTCACTGAAATGTAGAATACAAGACACCCAACTTCTAACGACACAATAACTTCTTTAACTGTAATTTACTATTCACTACTTGATTATGGTAATGGCTTTGATTTGGTAGGCACTAAGTGTTTCTTTGGGAATGGGAGGGAAGGAGGAGTGTGAGTGATAATTCTTTCGGGGAATTTGATGCATACATAAAAGCAAAGTAGTAAAGTAGTCGGCTTAGAGTTGTACACTCTGTCAACATGTGAATGTTGTCAGTGATGCTGCTCGAGAGAAACAAACAAGGGACCAGATTTTTTCCAAATGAATGATTAAGGGCGTCGATTTACCAGAGGCACAACAAGACAATGCACTCAAGCTTCATTACTTTTTGAGCAGCTGTGAGATTCCTGCGCTCATTCGGGGGCAAGTGTCGGAGACGCAATCATTTCTTCGCCAAAGTTCTGTTTCGGCTTGAAGCGTTGTTTAAAACATTGGTTTGTGGGGGATTTCAATCAGCAGATTCCTCTACGGTTAGTTTGAAGTACCTTGTTCCACTGGTTACTTTTCTAAGTGGTACTAAATTGTTTTGCCTTAAGTGCATCTATTCTCAAAATAAAGAAATAAAAAACTGGAGGTGCTGGAAGAGGTGGTGTTGTGAGTACTAGGGTGTCAGGTCCTAAAACACAGCTTGTTGTCTCTGGTCCCTCGAAGGATCAACACTGTCAAGATGGTTTGCAATTGGTCGCAAACTTGCATGTCAAAGTTCACTTAAGATGAACGCTAAGCTTCTCATATCCTAATTTTGTGCCTCCTCGTCTCCTTGCTCTTCCGACTTGTGACCTGGAAAATCGATCTCAGTGCTCAATCTTGAAGGACATCCAAATTCCTAAAATGCATCTTGAGGAGCGAGGATCATGGAGGCTTACCGTAGGAGCTATAAGCGAGGATACACTGTTGTATCCTTTGCAGAAGTGTTTTCACCACCCGCGAGGTACTGTATAAGAGACGTGACACACAGCTGGAGTAATCTCAAACCATGGCAGGACTCTACAAATGTAACTGTTCCTTCTGTTTTTCTGTAGCGGAAAACCTCTAAAGAGAGGCGTCCAGGAGGCATTTCGGCTGCTTCTATCCACAATCTATTTTTTTCCGTCACTGCCCAAAGCTCATGAACATAGGCAAGGGTTGTAACGTAGATGGACTGGTAAATTGAGAGCTTTGCCTTCCGGTTCAACTCCCTCTTCACTTCAACGGTGCGGTACAAACGCCCACATAACTGCTGACGCTACACCCAACTGCCTGTCCATCTCGCACTCCATTTTACCCTCACTTGTGATGAGTGACACTGGTGACTAGACTTGAAGTCCCTCGGTTGGGGGAGTAACTCATTCCCAATCCACCGTCTTCCGGCAGAGAACCATGGCCTCAGACTTGGAGGTACAGACTCTCTCCCTACCGCTTCACACTCGACTGCAAACCTCCCAAGCGCGTGCTGAAGGCCACAGTTCCATTAAAATGCATTTATTTCGGAAATGAAATGGTGCCTTTTATAAATGTTGATAGTCAACCCTTTAACCGGTCAGAAAAAAAAATTCAAAATTAGCATCCCTACATTTTCTTTTCTTCTTTTGCCCCAGAATGATCCATCACATTTATACATCTGCAATATTTCCACGAAAGATGAGATGCCTCCATTTACGGAAATTACTTCAGTCATTGAGCAATCATTTCAGCCTTAAGGGTGGAAATGATTACTCATGGACTGGAGTAATTTCAGTAAACTGAGGCACCCATCTTACGTGGAAATGTGGCTTTGATGGATCATTTTAAGGCAAGAAAAAGAAAAGAAAAAGTGGCATCTTTATTCAGTTCGATCTTTATTGTCCCATGTGAGGAATTTGCCTTGCAGCATGGAAAAAGCAGACACAATAAAGTAGACTCACCAGTCAATAAAGCGAATTACTAAAGAAATGTCATAGAAATATCATTTAGAAAGAGTAACACATCATACCAATAAAGGCAATAAGAGGCCAGCAACCCATTCGGACACTTTTTCAAAATAAACATAATACAATAACAGTGTTTGAGTATCCCATTCATATTATTATTACTTGCTTTCCCCAGTAGATTGCGCTCCGCACAACACTGTGGCATCATATGAAACTAGAAAACTCAAGGAAACCATCGGTATCGTAGCTTATCGCAAAGGAGGTTAAATAACGCTTCAAACTTACACTAAATTTTGGCGAGGAAAAACTGGCATGGCCATCTTCAAAGGGGTCCCTTGACCTCTGACCTCAAGATATGTGAATGAAAATGGGTTCTCTGGGTACCCACGAGTCTCCCCTTTACAGACATGCCCACTTCATGATAATTACATGCAGTTTGGGAGCAAGTCATAGTCAAATCAGCCCACTGACACACTGACAGCTGTTGTTGCCTGTTAGGCTTGAGTTTGCCATTTTATGGTAAATGCAGTACCTGTGAGGGTTTCTGGATTTGTTTTGTGTTAATGAATTGATTTCCAATAATAAATATGTACATACATTTGCATAAAGCAAGCATAGTTGTCCACTCCCATGTTGATAAGAGTATTAAATACTCAACAGATCTCCCTTTTAAGGTGCATTTTGAACAGATAAAAACACACACCAAAAGGGAATGTTTGAATCTATTGCACCCTGGCCCCGAGTAGTCTATACCTCCACCCTGAAGGAATCAGCTCTAACTCTGTACTGAAGTGATGGCAATTATTTTTCTCTTTTGCCAGAGCCCTCTATTATCTCATCATAAAATGTGTGTGAGTGAGGACTGCTGCTCAAGGATACTTGCTACTTTTATCAACGCGTTCAATCTATATCATGCTATGAGGGTTAAAACTGACTGAATGTTTTGTAACACAAGGCTGTCAGTATAATATTCTGTCAATAAAAACATTTAACCTCCTACAGGGTTAACATTTGATGGTTAATTTTTTTTCTGCAGATTGCTTCAGGGTTTTTTTTTTAAGCTCAAGTAACAAAAAAGGTATACAAGAGTCTTCAATGCTTAGACTGTTTATACAAAGAGCTACTTTGTGCAGTGGTAGCCAAGGTTATTCTATCCGGGATTGTGGTTCTTTCAATAATACAATGGAGTGGCGTAAATGTCATGTCTCATTCATATGTGGTTATTGACGTTTAGCTAATAATTCCTCTATGACGATGGTGGCATTTGGCCAAAACAATCCTTCATTATCAATATTTTACAACAGACTTGTAAAACTATAGTTTAACTTAGCCTTGCCATTAACATACTGTATGTAGCTTTACTGCCAAATTTGCAACATGAAACGTAAAGCTGAGTTAATTTGTTTTTGAGCCAGAGGGCGGAAAAGCATCACAACAAGCTGACCGATACATAGCTACCACCATATTCTACGCTAATGTTGATGTTAATTTGATGTTAAGTTGATGTCGCTAATGTTACAAAATTACCTCTCTTTTTACCTTGGTTTTGGTCTCCACCAACTTTTTCAGTTTTTTGGCAGGACCACAGAGAGCTAGCACCACAAATGCAACAGTCTGTCACTGACTGAGTGAGTGAGTGACTGAGTGATGAAGTTACATGATTAGTCGGCCGAGTTTCCTCATTGGCCGTTGATCTTTGAAAATGAAAAGGCAGAAAAGTCCTTTATGCAAATGAGACCGTCCAGCGCAACACGTTTTGGCCAAATGGTGGAATTACAATTTTCGTGTCCGTCATGTGATGCCATTAGGCCCAAAAAGATTTTTTTGGGAAAGAACAATGTAACTCAACGGATATATATATATATATTTTTTAGGTGAATCAACTTTCCCAGTACGAACACTTGAATAGCCCTTATTTAAATGATTAGGTCCTAAAAGTTGTAAAATGCACTAATAGCTTCATGCGCCACTGAACAACTTTGATAGGAATCAACGTGGCCCCGCCTCCGACGCTGTATCTAGTTCTCTTTATACATCCATGCCTTGTACACACAAACTTATCTCCGTTGGTATGACGAGCACGCATTAACATACTGCTCATGTTACCAACAAAATCCAATTCTCTAGCCATATTACGCTGTGGATTAGATGGTATCCATAACAACAGCCAAAAGCTTTCAGCAACTAGACAGTGCTATATCTAGCATCAAATGGAAGAGGCTATGCTCAGCCACACGTCTCCCTGTGCCAGTTTTTTCCTGCTTTGACAGCATCTAACACTGACATCTGAGATTAAAATGTTTTCTCATACGCTCAGCCTTCCTTGGAAGCATGCAGTGTTTATGTTTCCATCCTTTTATCCACTACTTCTACCCTGCGCAGGGAATTTTCGGATGCACAAAAGCATCTTGCGAGAACCACATTTGAAGTCTCATCATCTTCCAACCCTCACAGGACTCTATTCAACATTAAATGGTATTAAATATTTCATTGTCACTTGCACTGTCATTGACACTGAGGTATGGCTTTGTCTCGACAAAGAATTTTATACAGTGCTTCATGCCTGACTGCTTGTTCAATATTCTCCAAAATTCATTCAATATTCTCACACCTACTACACAGTCTTTGAGTGTGTTACATGAGCATAAAAGGGTCCGGCCTTGGATGAATCTGATGTAAAGGCACAGTGAAACAAAAAAAGTTCCATTTTCTATCACCATGATAAGTTAAAAATGTTATAGGAAGAGATGATTTAGTGAAAAATCGCTATAGCAGTATTCGTGTGTGCTTGTGGCCAGAAGGGAAACGAGACTGAGGCTGTGTCGAAATTGCATACTAACATACTATTCATACTAAGTATGAATATCAGAAGTTTAGTAGTCGATACCAATTCAATACCATGGTAAAAAATAAAAGTAAAACAATAAATCCCATGTACTTCATCATACACTCCTTTATTACCGTTTGCATACTAGTTTTTGTTAGGACGTTAAACAGGTCATAATTCCCTGTCTATGATCTATTTTATATTGCTGTGAAAACATCTCTGTCAATCAACTGTATTTATTCCAGTTTCTTGCTTTACCCTCGCCCAATACTCATAATGTAAATCAATGGCTCCGCCAGTGTTGAAATTGGCAGGACAAGAGCTTTTTAACGTTAGCTGTTAGCAGCCGGTAAGCAGCACAGTCCTTCAGGGAGCTAACAGCTAACGTTAACTAGCTTTCATCCTGCCGATTTCAACATAGATTTTTTGTTTGCAATGAAGTATTATCAGGGAAAACATAGGGTGCATTCCATGGATGTGTTGATAGTGAGTTTACTGCGTGCTCTGATGCTACCTACAGTACCTGCGGTATTGTAGAAGAACCGTCACGTTTTCAGAATTTTGGCGTAGACTTGGTACAGAACTTTCGGTTCTTGTGACATCCCTATACTACATTAGCAGTAATTTGAGTTGTTAGTTTACTTAACTACACAACAGCCCCACAATGCAATGCGTCTGGTGGCCTTGAGACTGGCCGCCAATCATGGGAGATTTTGAGCCAGATTAAAAGCTGTTAATATGTGACTTTATTAAGTTTGAATATGTTTTTATGACAGAAAGTAACCGTTTAGATTCCCAATATGTGGTCAGTTTACCGAAATAACACCTGTTTGGAAATGTTTTGCATTTATGTTTTTGGAGATGTGGCGAAGCCGCTGGCGGGGTGCCTTGAGACCGGCCCGACCGTCAATCATGTGATATGTCTTGCTTGATTATACTTCCGCATGAACAGTCTGCTGTTAAAAGTATATTATCGTTCATTTAGTAGGCAGCATGAAGCACATACTTCTTATGTAGTATGCACTACCTGCTATGTGTACAAAATTTCATAGCAATCCATCAGATAGTTGTTGAGATATTTCACTGACAAACACACGTCAATTTCATCAAACTCAGTTGTTGTTGAGATATGTTTCAGTCTGGACCCAAGTGGTGGCCCGACACACAGACAGACTGACAGACAGACCCATGTTGCCAGGCTTCAGTATATAACTGACAGCTCACAGTGAGTTCTTCAAAGCCAAAAAAGGTCCTTTAAGGCTTCCAGCTTTTTAAATGTCTCCATGGGTTGGTTTTCTTCCTGTAGAACAGCAGAGTAAACAATCAGCAGAGCAGCTAAAAGTCAACAGCCAGTCAGATTTGCTTCATCTCCCCCCGACAGAGAGCTCTAGTTTGGGTTGGACAGCTTAATGTCTCCAGTTGTCTCACCCAGACAAGTAAAATAAATGGGGTTGAATATGTCCATTTATTCACAGAGCAGAAAGGCCTCAGCAGCAGATGTTGCTGTATTGCTGTGTTTGTCATATCAAAAGCTAAAATAAATACTGTCTCCACTCTGGAGTCATTCTCTGGGGTTGGCACTATGACTTCAGCAAATACGGAAATATCATATTTTGTGGATTAAAGCCACTAAAAGTAAGTTTGGTAAGAGTGGAAAGAGAGAAGAATTCAAGTGGGAGTCGAGGTCAACTGGTTGTGACACAGCGACAGCAGAGGTAGGCTGTGTGGTTACATATGCCAATTTACAGTCGTAGCTGTCAAGCAAGTGGAAACAGCGAGAGAATTATGAGTAAATCATTCTTTTTTTTTTGGTGATGCATGAACTGTTTCAGAGCTTTCAGAGAACAAAGCCATGTTTATGTTGGGTAATGATATTTTAGCAAGCAAAGGAAATGGTAAGGCAGCACCGATGCAGCTGATGTTATTAACATGTGGCCGTAAATTAAGCAGTATGGTATACATCATTTTTATTTAGGGTTGCAACTAATGATTATTTCTAATCATCAATTTTAAAAAGTTAAATTGTTTATTACAACTTGGGTTCTCATCATAACACCATACTCACGGAAGTAATTGCTGAGATTAGAGAGATTTCCGAAGCTACAGAAATAAAAGCTTGTTTATAAACTGCAGTTTTTCCTATAATCAACTGAATCTTTCAGCTGTATTCAAACTCTGACTCAGTTTACTATTTTCCATCATTACTTATTGCTGTATTTTTTCTGTGGCGAGAAAAGGGATGAAGAGGAAAACCCAACTGTAACTCAAACATACACTGGCCATGTAGAAACTGTCAGATTTTGGAACTGCTGTTTTTAATTAATGAAACGGAAATAATTTTATGAATGGCAGATATTAGTGTAGAGTGACTAAATTGTGTATCAATCTATGTATAAAAGGAGTATTTTCCAATAGCTATCAATACTGGCAAACTGTAACATTCAAGCCTTAACCCAATACGGCTGCAGCATTTGCAAAATTAGACCGCATGTTTAATTCACTGGGTTTGATAAAGTGCCACTGACAGCAGCAATAGATTCTTCTTCCAAAAGATCCTGTCACTTTTAAAGCATTTTCCTGTTTGGGGACTGCAACATTCAACACTGCTCTGAATACAACAGCCATCCACTTATCCATCTTGTCATATTACTCAGACTAACCGAATCTGCTCCCAAATTGAGAGTCAATAGAGATTGTTGAGCTGGCACAGTGCGAAGATTGAAGATTATTCACTTTGCTTAGCTCTGTCAACAAGTGCTGTTTGTAAAAGGCACGCTCGAACCATGAAATTGCAACCATATGTCACAATTGCTCTCGTAGCGTTGCTGTAAAATATGTCTCTTGCTCTTTTTGTTCAGCATTTACTTACATTAGGATTAATGGCTTTTAATGAGGGAGTGATTAGCCAAGGTCCACGCCATCAGTTAATTTTTAACTGTAAGATAGAAGTCAGAATATTAACATAGATAGTTTTTATTGCAGCTACATAAAAACAAATAATGATGCTCATACAAGAATGATATACTACATGGAGAGGCCCATGGTTTTAGTTAACAAAGAGAGACATGGATAGAAAATAGTACATGTTCTAGGACAGTGGTTCCAAACACATTTTGTTTGACACACGTTAAACAAATTCAAGTACCCCTTTGTAAATCCCACCCGTCATATTTTAAATGTGTTAATCTCCAAATTACGGTAACTTTTGGCGAGGAAAAACTGGCATGACCATTTTCAAAGGGGTCCCTTGACCTCTGACCTCAAGATATGTGAATGAAAATTGGTTCTCTGGGTACCCACGAGTCTCCCCTTTACAGACATGCCCACTTTATGCTAATCACATGCAGTTTGGGGCAAGTCTTAGTCAAGACAGCACACTGACAGCTGTTGTTGCCTGTTGGGCTGCAGTTTGCTATGTTATGATTTGAGCATTGTCTTTTATACTCAATGCAGTACCTGTGAGGGTTTCTGGACAGTATTTGTCATTGTTTTGTGTTGTTAATTGATTTCCAATAATAAATATATGTATACATTTGCATAAAGCAAGCATATTTACCCACTCCCATGTTGACAAGAGTATTAAATACTCGACAATCTCCCTTGAAGGTACATTTTGAACAGATAATGTGTGATTAATTTGCGATTAACTATGGACAATGATGTAATTAATCCTGATTCAATATTTTAAGTGATTGACAGCTCGAGTAATTCTTTTTAGGTGTTTTTTCCCTGCTAAACAAAATATGGTATATATTCCTTTAGTGAAATCCTATTTTCTGTTTGTTTTTCAAATAGACTCCACAATCTTTCCTCGTACCCCCTGGTCTCTGCAGAAGTACCCCCTGGGGTACAGTATTGCCTGTTTGGGAATTCCTCTTCTAGGGGTTTTACGGGGTTGGCTGATTGAATGGTTAAGTCACTGCAGTTATCAACTGGGCGCCTTCCTTCGCTGACGCATCACTGAATTACGCCCACAACACTGCTAGGAGGCTCAACGGGGAATTGCGGCGTCCCTGCAACTTACAACCACAGGGCACAACCTACCTTTACAGCTTCTTTTTCTCTGCCTCTAAGCTGTAACCTCACACAACATAAGCTTCCTCGACCGAATCCTCCTGTGGCACTGTGAGCACTACAACAAGCACAGTGTGTGCTGGGACTCTGACAACTGCACCAACATTTGAGATCACTATCTTCTAAGGGATTACAATCGTCTTCCTGAAATCCCTGACCGTTTGGAGACCTCGTTCTGCCCATGTGGCCCCTTCCTGCTCCTTTAGACAGGCTCCTCAGACAGTCGGAAAGCTTTCAACAGTTTGTTGCAAAAAAAGAAAAAGAGGTGTCTGAGTGTGATGGCCAGGTTTTGTAACTGTGGAAAACAACAGCTATACTGCTCTCAACAGCAATTACATGCATGCTTGCATAGGTGTACTGTAAATAAAGAGCTTTGCCGCTGAACTACACTGACCTCCTCCGAGTTGGCAGAGACGGAGTTGGTGTTTTTTCAAAGAAAAGATGGAAAGAGAGTGACCAAAATCCAACAAGTCTCCATACTGCACCTAAAAAACAATATAGTTTGTTTGTAAGCTACTTCTAATTTCCAAACATGACTCCTACGAGCATTTTGTGGTCTGCTGCCTCCATGGTTAGGGTCCTGCTTAAGGGTAGGGGAAGATGGTGAGCATTGTTTAGACCAGTGGTTACCAACCTTTTTTCTTTCTGGGGCGGCTGTTTATATCTACGTGGGTCCTCTTCACGGAGCCGGCCGCAATATTTCTACAGTAGCCCGGAATGGACAAACCAAATACTGGCTTTAGATAGGGACATTCACGTTTTCTTTTTCAATAATTTAATTTTAAATAAAAATGATGATTCCATCATTTTGACTTGGCTTTTTTATCTCATCATTTATACATAAGTCAAATAATAATTTGATAATATTTTATCAAGTCAAAGTTCTTTTTTAAATTCATGACTTCATACATTTTTTTCTTTTATTGGTGGATTGGTGGTTCTCTGGTTCCAGCAAGTTCTTCCACTATCATTCTCCACAATGGGAGCATTACAAAAGTTTGTACAACTTGGTTTCATCGACGTAGTGGACGAGGCGCCCTCCAATCTTCTGAAGGAGTACATCTTCATTTTTAGTCATATTTCAACCTGTTTTCTGAAAATATAAACTTCCAAGTAGGTTTACAAAACGGCTGCAACAGCTGATAAACAGACTAACTGGAGTCTACCTTGAACAATGGACATTCTACCTAAGTTTTCCAGTCTGTCTGTCCTAAGCCTTACACTTGGCAGCACCTGATCACGGTGATGTTGGCAGCCGGCCTAGGGCCGAAGAACCTACTGACTGAGCTGCTTGCGTGATGGAGAGAGAATAGAGCTGGGGTGAACGAGAGAGAGAGAGAGAGGAGATTTAAACCCTACCCTCCATCTATCCGGATTTGGGAAAGTGAGATCACTGGCAAAAAAAGATTGATGAGCTTCCTGCCTTGGTAAGGACCCAGCGGGAATATTGTGAATGCAGAGTTATGTGCTTCACAGAGTCTCTGCTACGGGGGAATACACCAGACTCTATGATCACACTCAAGGGTTTGATGCAAGCAGACACAGGGAATCAGAGCAGTGAAAATAAAGGAGGAGCTCTTGCTGTTTAAGTCTATAAATTCTATAAAACACACCTCCTTTTTTTCCTGGGAAAGAACTCCTTGGAAAAATGACACAAATGTAAAAGCTTTCATGAGAAGTGAATTG
Source organism: Helicolenus hilgendorfi (assembly GCA_916700815.1). Taxonomy (NCBI): domain Eukaryota; kingdom Metazoa; phylum Chordata; class Actinopteri; order Perciformes; family Sebastidae; genus Helicolenus; species Helicolenus hilgendorfi. The sequence goes on along the minus strand of CAKALG010014667.1, from coordinate 6,518 downwards.
CTTAAATCATTATTGTACAGGATCAATCAGTAGAGCCAAGTTGTTTACTGTACTCCATCTTCTCTAACAGTCATCCGATATGAGAAATGCCGGAGCAAGGTGAAATGTTAGGGGTGCATATAGCTTCATTAGTGAAAGTTCTTCAGTCATTGACATGAGCAGGTGCTCCGCTGATTGGCTGGCAGAAAAGCCCGCACACTCGTTGCCCTCTATGGATATTGATTGAACATCACCGCCGTACGTGACTAAACGGCACATGAGGTGTAATGATGAGGAGGCTGTAAAAGGTATTGGGCATATGTTATATTAGAAGGGTAAAGTTCAGACAATGACAGAGACATGTTTGCTGCTCCAGTTTTAATTGAAACCATCAACAAGTGAGGTAGAGGTGCTGGAAAACAACAATTCACGCACGAAAGCCATGCACACACCGTTTCCCACACACAAAGTGACACTGAGCCGTCATTTCCCTGTTAATGATCTCTCGGTTTCATCCTGAATTGTGAAGCACTTTGTAAAGTCTGTTTCAATCTGAGCGCTATAAGTGAATCGTTAATCATATATCTGGCGTTTCGTAATGATGATTGAGATTTGACCGCGATGATGGTTTCGAGGTACATGTGATGAATAAGTGGTATGGGTGCTATAAATAGCCACAGCCCTGCGTAATGACAGCTGTTCCGGTGCTGTTGGAGAACCTCGCTATTCTTCTCATTGACGGGTCTAATGAGTGGTGGAGTGCGTTTAAGGGTGTTTCTGCATCCATTTATACCCAACTGTGGGAGTGGAAGTAAGGCTTTTGCATGTGCGTAAGTCACACGAACCGACAGTTTCACAATGATTGAGATTCATAAAACCGAATCAGACGTACAGGCTGCTTTATAAATCTGAAGAAAAGAATGCATATTTCTGTCTTTGTGCATACACACAGTTTTATGCATGTGGGCCCAGGTGTGCAAGCTGATTGCAGATTGATCAGTTAGGCTAATGACAAGGGCGCCGGATTCACTTGGGAAGAGTGTGTGTGTGTGTGTGTTGGTATTTGCAGGGATACAGTGATTGGCGATTTAAAAAGATAGCTGATGACGTCACAAGCCTAAACAGGGGTGGGTTTGTTAGAGTGATATATGTGCATTGTACATAATGTGAGTCATTTTCTTGTTTTAGCTCTCAAAAGCGAAGATCTCCAGCCCACTCGCCAGGAAAAAATGTTGGCATTGTACGTCTCAGCAAACCAGGGATAGAATGAATGGCAACGTTTTTGCATGTGGTCAGAGCAGATGATGTAGTTTAGATAGTGAAAAGAGACACCTGGTGGGCTGAAGCGGAGGTGGATGGGTCCAACAAACACAAGGCTTTCATCCAGGAGACAGGTGTTCGTGTCCTGTGCGTCACGTTAAAATTGGATGTTCATTCGTGTTCCCTGTTCACAACGTTCAGTGTTATTTTCACTGTACAAACATATGTTTAGGCCAAACCATGTTGTTCTTTCTTAAACCTAACTATAGTGGTATTTGAACACAAACCATGATCTTTTTTATAACTTTCACCAAGTAGTTTTGTTGGCTAAGCCTAACCAATCATTTCACAACGCTAACCACCTGGCACTGTGAATTTTTGCAAGCGTGATACGAGGCTCATATGAAACATATTTTTAGTTCCGAAATGTCGGATTTAGACGTATCCGTGGTTTGTAGAAACGTCCGATGCCAACATTTTTTCTGGCGACTTGGTTGAGGATTTCCTGCTTTGCTTTCTAAATTAAAAGACGTTGTGTTTTGGACTGTTTGTCAGACAGTACAAGCAATCTGGAGTATAACTTTGGGCTATGGGAAGTACTGATGGGCATTTTTCACTATTTCCTAACATTTTATAGACAAACAAATGATTATAATTGTCAGATCAATCATAATGAAAATCATTTTTAGGATAAGCACTAGTTCTATAGAGTAGTTATGCGTGGGTTGACACACCTTTTCCTCCGCAACCTTAAACTCTCTTTATAATGCTATTTTATTCCAACAAAAACTGTTTACAATGAACACAACCTCAAGGACACAGAAAGAAAAGGTGAGCTTTTAGAACCACAGACGGCGACAAGGCTGCGCCTGTCCAAAGATAGCTGAAGAAGAGACTAAAGCACAGATGGGACACCTAGTGAGAGGAGACTGACAGCCCACTGCAGCAGTAAATTGAGGAAAAGAATTGTGCCTACAGTCAGCCAGATAATCAAGTCCATCATGTCCATCGCACCAGGGGTCAAATCCACAGAGCTGCCCCCCAGAGTCGGGAGGCTTTGCAAAAATGAGGACGCTTGGGAAGGGATGTCAGGACTGGCAGGCTCACACCAATTGCACCTTGATTCGTGTGGCTCTTGTGTAACTGTTATGTGAGCCAATGAGTCAGTTCATGTGTGAATGATCCTACAGCATGGATGTACAGTATTATGAGAGGTGAAAATGGGTCAAGGAAGCATACCTTATAAATTACAATGTCCCTGTATGGATTTTTTGAACATATGTTGCATTGCATGCCCCTCTTTCTCACCCCATGTTTCCTGTGTGTATCTCCACTGTAAACTATCTAATAAATACAGCATAACGTGAGATGGATACAGGGAGTCAGCCTCTCTGCCAATTTGTTCCAGTAGCCAACTGTGAACAAACACTGCAACACACAAACATATATTTTCCCCATAGGGAACCAATATAAAATACATGTCTGTGAACTGTTGAATGGACACCTTGCAGAGAGGCGACTAGAGAAAAATATTCATGTGGAGGCAAGAGGGTGGCATGGAGACTGAAATACAATCACATATATCAAAATTTGTCAAAGTTAACTTAACGCGATAATGACGTGTTAACGCAAATTTGTTTTAATGTCACTATCTTCTTTAACAGAGTTGATCTGTCAGAGGTTTTAGCGTGCTCAGTTCTAAAGCTAGAGTTAAGATACTGGCATCATATGAAACTATAAAAACCTAAGGAACCATGTCATACAAGCTTGTCGGAAAGGAGGTTAAATAGTGCTCCAAACTTGCGCTACATTTTGGCGAGGAAAGATTTGGCATGGCCATTTTCAAAGGGGTTCCTTGACCTCTGACCTCAAGATATATGAATGAAAATGGGTTCTATGAGGTACCCGCAAGTTTCCCCCCCAATCCATTTTATGTGCATGACATTATCTGAGTGTAAAGTCCATTAGTACGAGACGGGGTTCAGGGAAAGAAACACTAAGGGCTTTTTTTAAAGCAGTAGTTTGTTTTCTATGTGGATGACTTGTTAAAGGGAAACTTTGACGGTTCCCTGTGGTTCGATCTCTCTTTACACTGAGAAAAAAAAAATCAACCCAACCAAAATGCATCACTAAAGCCATGTGATAACTTTCACTCTGCTCACTGCTGAAATGTGTCTGGGTAGAAGTGAGGAAATAAACAGGGAGAAGGCCCTGTGTTCTGGGTTAATGCATAAATCTGTACGGGAGCATTTCAGGTTTTGTACTTTTACAAGGCGCTGTTCAGCAGACCGATCAAATCCCTTCTCTTCAGTATTCTTGGTGCTGTTTGTAGAAGCTGGCAGATATAATCATCTTCCCAAATATCAAGACGGCAGTGCGATTCATTGATAATCCAGGTCAGTCCCTGATTCTTTCTCAGGCAAGCTGCCAGCAACTGTTGATCTTGCTCATCCCAGTATGCAAAGCGTACCTATGTGAGCTGTTGAGCTCAAACTTGCAGAGTACGCTTTCTAGTTGGTTCAGATCAAGGTCAGATCACATTCCCACCACAAAAGAACCACTCCAGAATTTATTTGTGACCAACCCGAGACCAGTTCCTCCAAGTGGTTTTGGTGCGGGTTCTTTTTTGGTCCAAGCCTAAGTATGATTGCTGTGTTCACATCTGCCCAAATGAATCGTACCAAGGGGGGAAACGATTCAACCGGACTGAACAGCACAGTTTTAAAAACGCCCTAAAGAGCATGTGTTGTGGGCCCAACCGTGTCTCCTTTGAAGTCAGTAAAAAATATTGAAGTATCGATACATATCGATTTGGAATATTTGAACCAGTTTTAATACTTATTTTCGGCAGTATCGATACTCGGATACCAGTTGCACTTTCTGCTCTCTCATATCTCCGACAGCGAGTTGACACTCAAACTGCTATTTTTTTTTTTAACCCTCTGAGACCCCAAAAAGACCAGTTGTTGTCTTTTTTAATGGGGGACAGAAGGTCTTTAGGGGGAGATGGCACGTCAGCAATATATGTCATAAAGAATTGGTGTACATCATCTGAAAGCTGGGAACCTGAAGATTAATTTGAGATGCAGCTTAGCGCTGTGTCAAGTTGTTCTAGTCATAAATCAGAAATATACATTAATTAATTAATCAATTCATTAAAGTAAATTGTGCAAGTGTATAAGGGCTTTAAACATTATGATGGAGATTTCTGCTAGAATTGCATTTTTCGGCGATTGGATGGCGAGCACTTCTGTCCTGGAAACTGCTCAGAAACCCCCCTTATTGTGAATATACTGTAGCTAGGAAAGCCATGCATCCTCTGAATGCCCTTGGTCTGTAGTTGTAAAGTTTCATGAGGCTCACTATATAAATATAAGGTCAAGTTTAAAAAATGGTCTCCCTACAATGAAACTACTATGTCCCTACTATGGGGACTATCATCATCACACATGAATACAAATACACCATTTTAGTATAGGCGAAAATAACATATTTAAACTTTATTGAAAAAAAACATCATGGTTTTTCCCCAAACTGCATGTGATTATCATAAAGCGGTCATGTCTGTAAAGGGGAGACTCATGGGTACCAATGGAACCCATTTTCATTCACATATCTTGAGGTCAGAGATCAGGGAACTCCTTTGACAATGACCGTGAACGTTTTTCCTCACCAAAATTTAGCATAACTTTGGAGCGTTATTTAGCCTCCTTACCAACAAGCTAGCATGACATGGTTAGTACCAATGGATTCCTAGTTTCATACTATATCGGAAGCTGCTACAGCCTCTGAAAGACAGTAACGTCGGTCGGGGTTTCCGCCATGCGTCCCATGTGTGTTTATGCTACTAAACCACTCTACTTAAAGTGAAGGAAAGACTGTGATACTGGTTAAATATTAAAAAACACGTTCAAGTTAACATTAGCTTCTTCTATATTTTCAATATTTAATAAGGTTATACTTTAGTTGCTATGAGAGGATGTTGTTGAGATAACCAATTAAACACGCTGTCAGTGAATATTTTGGTTTACAAAAGGTTTTGGTGCAGGCTTTTTTTCTTTTCTTTTGACCTGATTACAATTGCTGTTTTCACATCTGCCCGAATGCAACGTACCAGGGGGGGAAACGATTCCACCGGACTGAACAGCAAAGTTTTGAAAACACCCTAGCTTTTTTTTCCCCACATTTTCTATATTTGATAAGGTTATACATTAGTTGCTGTGAGAGTTTATTGTTGAGAAAATAAATTGAAATGGCTCCAACACCAACCTTTTGCTTGTCTGCACACTATGTATAACTGTCACTGGAATGTATGGGCAGCAAACTGAAGCATTGCATCCATTTATGCCCAGAAGCACTTAAAATGCCTGGGTGGAGAAACGTGTTGAAGAATAAGCCCACACACTGGTTGAAAGACGTATAGCGCCAACCTTGTTGACACGTTGCACCATGTCATGCTACACTACCACCACGATTTCCCAGCACTGACACCTGTCAGCGCTCCGGAAAAGCAGCAATTTTATCGCTTGCTTGCAGACTGGCACATCTCTGCCACTGTATCTCAATTACTTCTGTGCACAGCACGACGGCATGCATGTTTTTCCCCCCTTTACATTCTTCATAGAGCAGCATGCACACCAAATTATGCCATTTCTGAGTAGCTTAAGCTGCCCGGAAAGTCACAATATATTGCATGCCTGGCTCAAACATACATTGACTATGCAATTAGCTTAGAAATAAAGGGGAGTGAAATACAGCTTTAGGTTCAAAAGGTTAATGGGACTCATTCTGGGGTTTCTGAAAGTGCTGTAACACCAGTGTTGAAACTGTGTGAATGCAAAGTGTCGGAGTACCATTTAGTGGTGCGCTCTTCCTGCAGTACTTCTCACAAGCTGCTGTTTATGTGGATTAAATGATCACTATGCAGGGTGATGAGGTGAAGCTGGTGCACTGCTACAAGTAGTTAGGAATGCATGACAACGTGGAAACTCTTTGCCATAGAGGGCAGGCTATCCTTCATTTGGAAGGTGTTTAGGTCTTAGGTCTTTTTTTGAAGTTAAGTGTTTTTTTTTTTTATTAATCATGCTTTTTATTGCTTCCTTAAGAAAAAAGACTGCAACAAGTGAATGCAAAATAATATGTACATATAACAGATAGTGACTGTAAATTGAAAAACAAAGTATTCAAAAACAAAGGAGGAAAAAAAGGTAATAATAATAATAATAGAATGAAACTAGATACGGAGTGTGTGTTTAAGGCACATTTACAAAAGAGTAAAT
>CAKALG010014666.1:0-36484 GCA_916700815.1 Helicolenus hilgendorfi | reverse complement strand
TGTGGCATCTCTCTCTGATTGGTCGGCCGTGCACCGGCCTCTGGGGATCCGCGGGGTTGTGAAGATGAGGTGGCTGCTAAGAGACTGAGTCACAACATGCGATGCTCTCTGCTCACAACAACTCCAATGCACACTGTTGACAGTTACATAAAGACAGGCGGACAGACTCAAGACAAACATTTTCCTCTCATTTTCCAATTGAGTTTAGTCTTATTTATCTTACTGCTACGTAGCTTTTAAACATGCTTAATGCCTAATGATTAACTGCTTTTGCACAATTTAACTGGTTTAATAATCCTGAGGCATGAAATGACCAGTACAGGATCAATAGCACTCAATCATCTCTTAGCTAAGCACTGGAAATAACTGCAATCGTGTGCAATACTATATAAACTAGAAAATATCCCACACATGACTTGACATATGTGACTCTCAGTTATTATTTGAACCATATACTGCAGATCTCAATCAAAAAGAAACTGTGCAACCAAACTACAAATGCCATAAATAAAAACTGGTAGTGACAGTTTTTAATTTCTTGGCTCAGTGCTCTCACTCATGTGGATGTGAAGTGAGACGGGTTTCAAATACAGACTGTCAACTCCGGTTAGAGGGTATGTTCATCCAATTTGGAGGAATAGGTAAAGGGACAGTCGCTTTGTGTTCGGGCATCAGTTTTGACAACACGCAGATAAATCCCTACTTTAGTTAACATCATCTTTACCTGCCATAATAAGTTTGGCTTTCCCCAAAAGATGGAGTTGTTTCCAAAAAGACTGTTTTCCGTGACCGTGATCTCAACCTCTCTAACCATGATAACCCCTTCAAGGAATAGTTTAACGTTTTGGGAAATTTGTTTTTTTTTAATTTTTTGAAATCAAAATTAAATAAATAAAATCTTGATACCCTATTTGACACCGTGGTAAAAACAAAAACAAAAAAATAAATCCCATGTACTCCTTTATTACCGTTTGCATACTGTTTTGCGAATTTCTTATTAATCCCCGATTCTCGCCAACAACTAAATTTTACAAGATGACATTTGAACACATCACGATGAAGTTATAATTTACCTTCGCCCAATACTAATTTTTACTGAATAGAGATTGAACGCATCATAATGTAACCTCTGTACGTTGGCTGTTAGTGCCGTAATTTAGCAAAGCAGGACTCTGCTGCCCACCGTCTGCTAACAGTTAACAACGTAACTAGCTCTCCTCCTGCCAAATTCAACACAGATTTCTTGTTCACAAAGTAGCATTATCAGGGAAATTTTCTATCGTTTCAAGGACGACGGTACGGCATTAGTCTCGAGCCCTGATCCCTGGTATCTACGGTACTTGCAGTACTGTAGAAAATCGAATACCATCTCGTTTTCAGATATATTTGCATCGACTTGGTACCGAAGTATTGGTTCTCATGACATCCCTAGTAACTATCTTCTCAGCTAAGTCTGGCAAACAGTCAACATGTATGCATCTCGACAGGAAGAGTATGGTACTAACACTTAACCAGGCTAGAGCATCTAAATTACAAACCCACGGTCATGTAAAGTAACTAGAGCACAGAGCCAACGCATCAAACTGTGTTGCCACTGATCAAATATTGTGGAACTCGGCTTATAACAAACGGCTTATACTTTCATAAAATGCACTTAAAATACTGTTAGAATACTCTGTTTTTATAAAAGGTCAATTCGTAGTGAATCAAAGAGTTTTGCAATATCTGCCAATCTCCTTGATTGGGCTGTAATGAGAAAGAGGCAAATGAGAGTAAACACACACACACACACACACACACACACACACACACGCACACAGAGTCACAGATAGAGAGAAGAAGGCACACTCTTTCTTTCTCTGTGGCATTTCCTATTTCTCCCTCCATCCAAACAAGCCCGTCGGAGCTGCAATTATGGGAAGGAAACTATGTATTTATAGCCAGGCGAGGATCAACGGCGGAACGACTAGTTGTGTGGCACGGGAGACGGTTATATTTAACATGCTGTGATGTCAACACGTGGCTGCTACGTTTCCATGGTTTCCCCTCCGAGACAGGGCGGGCACTTTCTTATCAGCGCGGCGCAGAGACAGATGAGGCGGGCGGAGGAGAGAGAGAGAGAGAGAGAGACGGAGACACACAGACAGATACGGAGACAGATAGATCGACAGCCAGACTGAAAGGCCAAGTAAGAGAAAATAAAGATAGGAGTGTGAGGGTTTAGAAAAGGGAAACACAAACAACATTTCAACATAATGGACAGGCTGTATAGGACATTGTTTAGCTCTCAGTCGACACTATATGCCATTCACTGACCTTGAACTGACTGCCTATACGAGCTCTCCGTCACCTTAGGGAGAATCATTCTGTAACAATCTCCCTACTACTGTCTTTCCTTCCTTTACTCCCTCTTTTCAGCCCTCCTTCTCACTCCTACTCTTTCCCTACCTCTGTCTTTTAAGGTTATCAGAGATGCTCTGTGCAGTATGACGAAGGTTAAAGAGGATTCTGGCTAGCAGTAGGCCACCCTCAGTCTCCAGCTTGCTCAGCATCTCAGAGTCTCCGGAGTGATAATCCCTGGCTTTTAAGGGTGGGGGAAAAAAATAATGCCAGAATCGATATTTTTGCTTAACTTGAATTTATGCAGAGGTAGAAGGTTGTTACCGCTTTTATTATATTGTTGTAGTCTGAGTAACGTCATATCCATTCTGTATCCGTCAACGAAAACAAACCGCAGCTGAACATATGAAACGCCGTAGGGTCCGCGTGGATACGGATGGACAGGAAACATTACCGTATTGCGGTAATGTGCAGTCGAGCCAGCCGTCACTCTCATCTCCGTGGTCAAATCGGCCAACGCTACAACTGTAGAGCACCTATATACTGACATTTATGTTAAATACAGTAAAACGGAGCTGATCATGGATGTTTAAAGAGAAAGGAGCTGACAGGAGAACTAGCGACGGACTTGGCGAAGTTAGCCGAAGTATACACGTGTGACTACATCGGGTTTTCAAAATAAGGTGTTAACAAAAGGGAACTGTGTATACAAAATATGTATATGGAAATAAGATTGATTGGATTATGTTCACCAGAAGTATAAAACATGACGTACATATATGAAAATACCACTTTTATTGTGAGGAAAATGTCTATTCTTTGATTTTTGCATAGCTGGAAGAAAATGTAATAAATAATGCCTGACAATGATCCTGACATATTTAACTTCAGGTCATCTCAGACTACATAAAGGCTGAAAATCAAACATTTGAATGTATTAATTTAGATGTTTTTCAAATTGCAAGTCCCTAGAAGTGTATGATTCAACTTTTCCTATATAAAATAGTACTTAAAAATCGTAATACATATCGAATCGGCACCCAAGTATCCTGATAGTATCGAATTCGGGAGGTAGGTGTATCGTTCCAGCTCTACTGGTCTCATCACTGCACTGTGGATAAATGGTTGAAAACGTGACTCATGACGCCTGCTGCTGCTTTCTATTCCCTCTTCTCGTAAAGCTAAAACACACACCCTCTCTGCAGAGTACATAGTGATGATGGGAGCAGACAGTGTTGAGACACACACCACAATGCTGTCGACAGCAATGAATCCAAGCCATTAGCTCTCTTTATCCAGATTCAGCTAACAAACGGTTTAATATTTTGTGAAACTCCACTTTTAATAGGCCTACAGTAGGTGTCAAGGCTCATGTCATGGCTGCACATTATATATTCTATAATGCCGCAGTGACAGATTCCCGAGACTCCGAGGAAAGGCTGTGTTATCTACAATAGCACAGAGAGGTTGTGTGGATTTAGCCGGAATGGGCAATAAACTGAGCATGGGAATCGGAGGAAGAGGGAGAGAGAGAGAGAGAGAGAGAGAGAGAGAGAGAGAGAGAGAGAGAGAGAGAGAGAGAGAGAGAGAGAGAGAGAGAGAGAGAGAGAGAGAGAAATAAAACCTAAAAAAAATGCAGCGATTATAGCTAAAGCTTCTTAACCTAACTGGTTTCATTAGCAAGACGCTACAGAGGATGAGAGGTGTCATGGCTGGAGATGCTCGGGCAAAAGGAGGGGCTACAGTAGCCAGCAGACGAGAGGCAACAGTTTAGGAGTCAGAGGCTGGAAAAAGAGAAGGCAGACACATATGGAGCGTGACAATATCGATTCATATCCTCTGTCTCTTCATGCTGAAGCTCCCATATGGTTTCGTGCATTGTGAATATTAGTCACGCAATAAATAGTACTTTTTTAAAACTTGTTCACCTTCACTTGAGACTGTTAAAGAGGCCAATATTGTAATAAATTGCAATATATTAAGAGCTAATATTTTTACCACCTCTATTTTACATAAACGTGGTAATAACACTGTAGAAGTTCTTTTTTAATCTAGCACACATACTGTGTTAATGATAAAGAGTGACATAAATTTGAGTCAACACATCTCTGACAGTCAAACAAAGACAAAAACTCTTTTCCTTTCACAAAGCGAGTGTTTATTGCAGCAGTTTTATACTAGATTGTATTACGGGGACACTCTCTGTTCTGTATATTTTATTCATTCTGTTCTTCTGTAATGCAGACAGCTACACGCACAAGCACTTTTTAAAAAAATCTGGCTGCATGAAGGCACTAAAAAACTTATGAGCCTTTTCTTTTTAACATAATAACTATACACCTTTTGCAGTGTTTGATTGAAAATAGTCTTGGACAACGTCAAAAGTGCCCAAAAGTATATTTATAGTGGGGAAACTGTACACCTATTGAGTGCTTAAAAATGAATTACTTGTATTATATTAAACAATTATGTTGTTGTTGATTACACTAATGGTACGTGTCCACAGGATTCATCCCTTACACGCTTCTCATTCATTGTCAAGAAGCCATGCAATGCATTCTGGTAGCTTGGCGGCATGTTATGAGAAACGGGGCATTGGCCACTCCTCATATGCATAAAGTTGAGGTTTATGCTACTTTATGCAAATCAGGGGCGTCCAGCACGACTCGCCGCCCCAGGAAACTCTCACGAACACTTTTAAAATAAGCATTGTCGGTCTAAAAATAAAGACAGATTCAGCAACTGGCTTTTTTTCTTGCATAAAATGTTTTCAGAAACGCATTGTGTCTAGTGGCAGCCCATCAAGCGTCCAATGCTGGGAAGCGAGGTGATCCCTCGTTCAAAAACGCCCCTGTGGACATGTACCACAAAGAGATAACTTGGGAAAGCTGGATAAGTAAACTGATTACAGCTAAAATCTAAAAGCATTCATTCTGACCTTAATTTAATAGGGAACAAGTGGGCACAGAGAGGCTGTAGTGATGGGACATCTAATATTTTAAAGGGATAGTTTGACATTTTGGGCAATACACTTTGCTTTTTTGCTGAGATTTAGATGAGAAGATTGATACCACTCTCACCTCTGTACGTTAAATGTGAAGCTACAGTCAGCAGCTGATTAGCATTAAGATTGGAAACAGAGGGAAAACCCCTTTATAAGAGACATCTTTTTGCAGTCTCACAGATACAAAAAAGTATGTCAGAGACGGTGCACATACAGGTTTCACACATTCATGATTAATAACGACAGATGGATTTGCAAAGTGACGGAACGAGGACGACACGGAGTTCTAAAAACATTACAGGCAACGGTGAAAACCCTTTCACTTTCCTGTCGGCACTGCGCTCCATTTCTATCTATAATCTCCTGCTCAGCTACGATGACATGACTCTCATACACAATTACATCACACAGAATACTCAGGGTGCACTCTCAAGAGGAGAGAAGGAGGGTGAGGGCAGGAGGGAATGAGTTGAAATCACACCCAGAATCTAGAAGTACATCTTATAGGCAACACGATGGTTTCACGATGGCTACACAAGTTTTGTCTGTTAAGAGTAGCGAGAAAAAAGATGACGTTTGAAAGAAATAAAAAGGGAGATGAAGAGTCGGAATGACTGAACGACAGAGTGACAGAGTAAATCAGGACAGAAGAAAAAGAGAGCGTAGAGTGAATGGATGTTGGAGAGCAGCCACGGTGAGTGATTCACATCTATTTTCCACCAGTAGGCAAATGAATCGCACAGTCAAAAAGAGAAAAAAAAAAAAAAGTCATCTCAAAATAGTTCCCCCCCACCACCACCACCACCATTATGTATGCATGTGCGACTTTTTCTCCCTCTGTAAGACAAAGGGCGCACATCAAGGGCGTTTTATTACCAGGCACGTGAGTGCCATGTGCTGTTGCAACGAAAATAGATCACACAAGTCTCCTCCGGTGGAGCTTTGCCTCATCAAAGTAAATCTATTCTCCGTAAATGCTGATCCATAAATAAAAATGCTCAGTGGAGAACAGGAAATAAAAAGGGAGTTGGGGTAAAATCTGAATGAAAAGAGTTGAGTGACAGGACCCTGGAGCATCTATTTGGGGAAGTTCATGAATAAGCCAATTATGTATTCACAGGAACGATTCAGTTATTGATTGACCTTTGGATTGACAATGCGTACACAAAAAGGATGGGGAGAAAGCAAACAAATACAAACAGGCTTCATAAAAGTATATCCTCTAAAAAGCATCTTTAAGTGGATAAGTACTGTGGAAGTAAATAAGCATATGGCTAAAGTGTATTTAATATAACACCATCTAGTTAAAACGGCCCCTCCTTGCAGGTGAGTAAAGGTAGAAACAGTAATTTGGGGGAGGTGGAAGTTTGTCATCTTCAAGCTCTCAGACAGTAGCACACAGCTAAATGGGTTATGTAAGGATGTTGTTTAAGTCGGCGGATAATTGAGCTGATGAGGCTGACATTTGGAGCCTGGAGACGAGGGTGTGGTGTGCGCGAGGGAGGGGTGTGGAGTGGAAAGAGATGTAATTACTTTGTATGTTACCGAGGAGGAGAAGGGAGCCAGAGCGAGGGACTTAGATCCTGGTGTTAACACCGGCGTCATCTTACTCCGACTGGTATTGAGAGTATGAACAGAAAACAGACATGGACAAAAACACACGCAGTTTTATCGTAGCTTAAAATACACTAATTATTTTGGGAAATGTTGTCTTCCCGTGGCAACCTATATAGCTTCTTCTAATAACTTGTTTCATCCAACCAAAACCCAAAAGAGTAAGCATTTTTAGTCATGCTAGTGGTGTGGCTCTAGGGATGGCAATGACTGTCTGTTGGTGCTGCTTTCTCTTTAACAGTATTATCAATAGGGGTGGGGAAAAAAAAAAAAAAATCGATTCGCCTATTTATTGTGAATTTTTTTATAAGGATTTTGAAATCAATTTTTTAATGCCAGAATCAATATAATTTGCTTCATTTGAGTCTATGCGGAGGCAGAAGGAAGTTACCGCTTTTATTATTGTAGTCTGAGTAACGTGACGTCATGTCCGTTCTGTATTCGTCAACCAAAACAAACCGCAATAAGGAAGTAGTAGAGGGTCCACTTCGATATGACTTGAACCCTCACATGTTAAATCCAAAGTGGTAAACACTACACATACAGTAAAGTATGGAAAGACTTTGGGGTTCACACATTGTCAGGAAAAGCCGAGCTAGACATGAAGCTGCATGCTAACTCTGTCATAGACAAGAAACGTTATCATATTGCGGTAAAGTGCGGTCAAGCCAGCCGCCACTCGCATTTCCGTGGTCAAATCAGCTGCCGCTACGACTGTAGAGCACCCATACACTGATATTTATGGTAAATACAGTCATGGATGTATAAAGAGAATGGAGCTGACGGCCGAGCAAGCGACGGACTTGGCAAAGTTAGCGGAAGTATACATGGGTGACTACATGTGGTTTTCAAAACAAGGTGTTAAAAAAAGGGAACTGGATATACAAAATACATATATGAAAATAAGATTGATTGGATTCTATTCACCAGAAGTATAAAACATGACATGTCCCTTATAAATTAAATAGAAAATACCAATAATTTTTGAGGGAAGTGTCTTTATTCTTTGATTTTTGGGTTACTGGAAAAATTTAATAAATAATGCCTGACAGTGACTGATATATTTGACTTCAGGACATCTCTGACTACATACGTGCTGAAAACTAAACATTTTAATGTACTCATTTAGATATTTTTTCAAATTAAAAGTCCCTAGAAGTGTATGATTCAACTTTTTCCCAGGGTCTAGTGTTAAAAAAGTTAACAAAAATCACAATAAATCATAATATTGAATCGCAAGACTTAAAAATCGCAATAAATCTGCACCCAAGTATCGTGATAGTATGGAATCGGGAGATAGGTGTGTCGGTGTGTCATCCCAGCCCTAATTATTAATGGCCTATAGTAGATTCTACAGCAGCTTTTGGCAATGATAGTGTTGAAAAGCATAACCAACACACAAATTAGGGCAACAGATGGCCTGCTGACCTCGACTCTTATGTCACCTGCAGTTGTGCAGCACTGCTGCCTGAACAGCACGACTACACAGAGTTTCACCACGATATACGGGGCGGTGATGAGGATTTAATGAAATTATAGCCGTCAATGTGTGCAGTGAGGAGGACACACACAATATGCATACATTCAACGTAATGGCAGCTCCGCAGGGGAGACGGCGTGACAGGCGTGCTTTACGGTAGCGAGGATGACCCATTACGGGTCTCTTCTGCACGTGATGGAACGTGATGGAGGCTGCGGCACCTCTGATATGCATAACATATGAATATGAAATATGCAAATGTGCACACACGAGAACGTATTTTACACACATGCTTTGCATTTATCACTTGTGTGCAGCGTGGTATCTGTGCATAGCAACGTGTGCATTATAGCGCACGGCAACTGGGGCACGTGAATATGCTTATGCAGCTTTGTTTGCATAATCCCCATACAAACATACACACATACACATACATATACAGTATACTCACAAAACATACATTTATTTTGCTGCAGGCAGCGGCCTTCAAACTGATTTATCCATTTGATGCTCTGTGAAGTGTGAACTCAAATGGGCCATCAATGCTCAAATACACACACACATTCTCTCACACAAACACACTTTCAACTGAGTGTGAATTAAACGTAGCCAGGAGGAGACTTACATACTAAGGATGAGGACTGCAACAACATGAAGTGTTTCAACTGCAATGTACCATTCAAAAGAAACAAAAGCCATAGATGTTTCCATCAGTCGCTGCTAATTCAATAATACTTTTATTACTGCCAAAGTTTTTGCTTTTAAGCGTAGCACTTACAGTAGAGTACACACAACTAATGCGGCATTCACTTACGTGAGTGGGAGCATCTCAGATGTAAAACTGTCAGAACGCAGTATTGTTATTGGCATTTAGCATACAAATAATGAATGGCAGTGCACCAAGCTGTATGAGCAGCAGTGTAGCCGTAGAGAGAAAGACAGAGCCAGAGAATAGGAGAAGGAGGAATCCTCCGTCACGAAGCATTCCTGTGCAACATGCAAAATATGAGAGTCCCTACATGAGTTGGCCAACACAAAAAATTGGATATCTATAATTATGCTGCTCAGGAGGTAGAGCGAGTCCCAGTTATCGGACAATCAGCGGTTCGATCCCCAGCTCCCTCCAGTCCACATGTGTAAGTGTCCTTGGGCAAGATACCAAACCCCAAATTGCTCCCGAAGGCTGTGCCATCGGTGTGCGAGTGTGTGTGAATGAGCATATAGATTAGATCCAGCCTCTGTCATCAGTGTATGAATATGTGAGTGAATGGGTGAATAATGTAAAGCTCTTTGAGCGGTCGAAAGACTAGAAAGGTGCTACATAAATGCATCCATTTACCATTTAGACAAAGTGCAGTCATTGGTTCAAAATGTTGGACGGCCTACCCTTACCCAAAGTGCATAAATTAATTTATAAAAATAGAAAGACCAGATCCGTAGGGGACCAGAGCAAAGCTGGGCCTGACCCCAAATAGACCCGAAGGTAAGTAGACCTGATTCAGAATGCACCGGCAGCAGCATGATGCTTTATCAACAAGCAGCTGCAATCGAAAAGAGCATCAATACAATAATAATGGATGTAGAGTAATATAAAATAAATTATTTAAATGCTTCAAAGAGTAATCTATGGAAATAATAATTTAAAAAGTCCTATTTTTGCATCTTGCATGGAGCTGATTATATGCTCGGATGCATTCAGATCTGCTCAGATATTACACGTATTTTTTTGACCTGAGACTCGTGGCAGTAGAACGAGACCCTACCTGACCTGATAAGACGGAGTATAACTTAGACTGGATCCGACTCATGTCCTGGGCCGGGTTTTGATTCCCCATAGCCCAGTAGACCTGTGATGACCTCTAAATTGAACTAAATGGCCAATGAAACAGGACAACTGAAGAAATAAAAAGGCTGGCCAGAGAGAAACACATTTGCAACCACTGCCAATTATAGGAGAGGTGGAAAATGTGAGTCTCTTTGTCCTCCTTTGTGAAAAATACAAACATCAGAGACTCCCATCTGCCAAAAACACTGCTTAAATCTCCAGATTCCCTGAAACTGAAAAGACTTCAAAATAGTATTTAAGACTTATTGGAACAATCTGTAATTAAGACAAGTAAGACAGATTGACACTTATTTTACTACTACTGCTTATTGGATATATACACTACTGACTAATTCACATAATAGACTTACAGTACCTCTGTGTGTGTGTCTGTGAGAATGTGTGTGTGTGAGAGAGAGAGGGAGCTGCAGAGCGAGTATTACCCTTGAAGGGGCAGTGTGACGTGATTGTAATCAAATGTGAAAACCACATTAAGTCACAAACCGCCCACGATCTTTGCAGACTTGCATTAGCATCACGAGAGAAGACCATAAAACACACACATGCATACATTCATGGACAAACTTACAAATGCATTCAGAAACGCGGCCCGCTCTGCCTTCCCCCGGCTGTGTTTCAGAGGTAGCAACCGGTTATGAACCTGAAATCAGTGACAGAATGATAGAATGCTGTCTGCAAAATAACTATATAAAATACCTTTTTTTCCCCCCTGCATGGTTACTGATGCCATTATTCTTGCCTGAGGGTGCACATAATGTACTGCTCCTTCCTCTTAATTTGCTTCCATCAATGTGCAGTCACAGTCACACTTAGCCTGGGAGGCAGTGTGGCCTCATTTCCTCATTTGTAACCGAAGAAAAGATGATTTCTGCTGAGCTTTTTGGTGACACTGCAGCAAAAAAAAGCCTCATCATAGGGAGAAGCAAAAATCGTTCAAATAGGGACGATGGCACACGCTTTCTTTGTTCCCTCGAAGGCATTCGTGGTGTTGAACTCATTTGTACATCTGAAGAAAAAGACAGAAGTAGTTGTGTGTCCTGCCCACAGTATAGCTTCCCTCCTCTGAACACCTGGCTAATCGCTGCAAAAAGTGGCCACGCTTGTCAGATTGTTGGTTTCGGAACGTAGTCCCGATCGGATAAGTACTTGTTGAAGCATACTGACAAAAATGTTGCTTCCCATTCCCTTTTTTTCTGTTAATTGTTTTCCTTCTTTGTTATGTAATTGTGTGCATCAGATGCAGCTCAATGAAAGAAAAGTCATTGTTCTGCAAGTCCAAGTCTCTTATCGTTGTAACGTTCTACCTGCATGCCATCCGGACTGCTTAGAACACAGTATAGATACTGTATATTTCAGAAATTCAAAGCATGTAGTGTATCATCACTCCTTTATCTACTAGCACACACAATCAGCATTCATTAGTGGTTTGGTACAGTATGTGATCATTTTTAAACAGGCAATGCAATATGAAAAACACACAATGAAAACTTTCCTTTAATAAAAAAAACTTTATTTTGACCCTAAAAATGGACATAGACTAACATTACTCACGGTAACAGGAAAATATTACTAACATTATTAGGCATGCAATAATAACCTATTTTATAATAACAGAGTACAACTGTATTGTATAATCACACTGGGTCGCCAACTAATGGCATCTTATAATCTTGCGGGGGGTCTGGAGCTAATCTCAGCTGACATTGGGCGAAGGCAGGGTATGATGTTTTCAAATGTAACGTAAAATTTAGTTTTTGGAGGAGGCGGATTATCAGGGACTGATAATAAATCCGCAAAAAAATAGCATGCAAATGGTAATAAAAGGGGTGCATGTTGAAGTACATGGAATTTCTTGTCTTACTTTTGTTTTTTACCGTGGTATCAAATTGGGCATCGAGAATCATGGAATTTCACTGGTATTTGTATGGACGACTATATTTCTGGTATCGTGACATCCCTACTGCGCTATATTAGAGTAACAAACATTCAAATGAGATGATTCCCTGTTAATGATGCTGGTTTGTTCTTAAAATAGAGAATTTCTGTTCAACATCCACCTCAATATTCTCAAGACAATACATTTAAACTTCAATTAGTGTTTATTTTGCCTTACAAAAGCCCTCCTCTCTTCTCCAGACACTTGATTTCCATCGCTCACTCCGTCCTGCTCTCGCTGTGTCCTACCTCTACCTGTACACTCGTAATGGTCAAGTAGACGCAGACGCCAGGCGGGAGGTGGATGTGAGAACTGAGCACAGTCAGAACCAATTTTTATCATGCAGCCCCACTGACATGGCTCTCATTTCCAAACCGTTTCCAATCTCCACCACACAGCCACCCGCGCGTGGTACAGGCTCCTTTTAAAATGTAATCTGTTACGGATTACTGAGCACCCGCTCGAGATTTGACCCAGCAATATAATCCTTTGTGTTGATCTAACATAATCTGATTTCTCTCAATTACTTTGTCTCCAAAATACATGGAATATGACGCTAAATGAACAATATACTTCCATTTGAAAAGCATAGTTATCATCTAAAATTATTGCAAAACTGTGTACAATGACGCACAATCACGAGATAAAACGTGGTTATAATCTCCCAGTCAAATGTGTCTCTTTGATCCTATATTTTTGACGTTTTCTACACGCTGACATATTAAAGTGACCAATTCAATATACTCAGATTACTGTAATCCCAGTTCATGTTTTGTGTTATTCATCTTAACGCAGACACACCACAGCCAATCCACTGTCTCTCCTCTGCAGTGACATTTTTATCATCCCTCCAGCACACCAGGAGTTGCCTTGAATTCGTTCTCCACTCCGGCTCCTATCTGACAGCCCGACGATCTGAATCGCTGCTCTTTATCTCGCTGCGTTCGAGCTGAATCACAGGAAGACGGAGCACTTCTAATCGCATCGCGATAACTTTGGAGACCTGCGCAAAAACTCAAGGACGTTAAAGATTGTTTTTCCAGATAGATTCAAAAGGAGTAAATGCGATTTGGTCTTATCTGAGGCAATCATCATATAAATGGAGATCTGGTATTATGCTCCATATGTGTACCAGACTATCAAAATACAAATACTCGCATCCCTCACTGCAACAAGTTTGCATCTCGAATCGTTCCGCATCAACGGACATCATGCAGATGTTGTTGTGGTAAAAACATCAAGCCCGTTTTATATTAGCGTGAAGCCCGAGGGCAACGCAGCATGTGTTTTTACTGATTGTGTCACAATACCTTACGCAAAGGAAAATGAATTATGACAGCTGTGCAACCATCGCAGAGACCTCCCCAGACTAACTGGGATTACTTGACAAACCATATAGATATTGGTATAGATAAGCAAGCATCGTGCAATTTCACGGTGGATTCTTGAGTTTTGAATTAAAGATGTGGCGCAGATGCTGCTGTGAAGCCGGTGACACTAATAAGGGTCAAAGCACACAGACACAGTTTCAGATTGACAGACAGAGACGCCTGATGGTTTTCTATTTTTCAAAGCCTTCACACACGCCATCTACTTTTTTTCATTCATTACATATTGCATTGAAGATGAAATATGTTTGCTTATATGGACTGATGTACTATTAACCTCTTAACAATCCAGACAATATTCTGTCTTTCAGAGGTTGTAGCAGGCTCGGTCTAAAAGGTAGAGTGAAGATACTGTTATCATATAAAACTAGAAACACCTTAAGAATGCATTGGTACCAACCATGTCATGTTAGCTTGTCGGGAAGAACACTAAATAACACTCCTAAGTTGCGCTAAATTTTGACGAGTAAAAACTGGCATGGCCATTTTCCAAGGGGTCCCTTGACCTCTGACCTCAAGATATGTGAATGAAAACTCTGAGATGAAACGAGTGAAAACTGGATCTTATAAGTTAAAACAAATGTTGACAGACTGCATAATTTGCAGTTGAAAAAAGGTAATAAGTTGCAATATACCTTATCGCAATGCTCAGCATATCCCAAAATGTTTGAAATTGCAATAAGACCGTATCGTGACTTAAGTATCGTGATAATATCGCACTGGGGGGGCCTCTGGTGATTCCCACCCCTATAGAGGACAGTGATCATTGCAAATTGTATTTGCAAATCCAATGATCGCTAAGATTTTTGCATTATGGATTTTTTTTTCATTTAATTTTAACCAGTTATAATGAAATAGGTAATAATCAAAATAAACAATTAAGGAAAGTAACCTTAAATAAGTATATCTACTCAAGTACTGTACTTATTGTACTACAATTTTGAGATACTTGCACTTTACATGGGTACTTCTATGCTTTATACCTCAATTATATGAAAGAAGAAAAATATTGTACTTTTTACTTTAGAATAAGATGTGCAAGAAAACATCGAAGATATTAAGTATCGCAATAATGTGTTTTGTGATACTGTATAGATTCTCAAAAACATTATAGATTTTTAATTAACAGTTTACATGCAAAGATTAACTCAGTCAATACTTCATTTCATTTGCAAAGATATGCTTTCTCTGTGATAAATGCAGATCCTACTGTTCTGATTGCATAAAAAGTAAACTTTTTCTCAGATTTTATGCATATGGTGGTGTATCCTTTATATTTTGACACTTCTCCTAAAATTAGATTTTTTTTATGTTTAGATCGTCTTGTCAGAATAGAAAATACATGGAGCAGTGTTCATTCACAAGCGTGAGGTTGGAGAGGAATATAAGCAGAATATTTATAGCCTTTCCAACACTAGAAATAATTATATTTCACACACACATATATACACACAATGTGACTGCAACGTGTGTCTTGTTGCTGGAGGCAGATCTTTCAGCAGTGACTGTGAATAAGCTGACCTAAATATTACATCAAAGCATGTTTTAAACAATTTATATTTTTCCCTTCATATTCTGTAGTGTGGTGCCTTCCACGTGTAATGAACTGAATTACAGTGGCCTATAAGAAGAACAGAAATTGCGTCAGCAGTCATGAGGCGGATAAATCCTATTGGACACTGAAGCTACAGCGAACATCCAAGAATGACGAATGCACCAGAGCTTTATGGCTTCATTATTGTTTGATTGTAATGATATTGATGACCTTCCCAGGTCCACAATCTATTGATCTGATCTTCAAACCAATTTTAGGCCAGAGGGGAGTCTATAACAGTGCCCCCGTAATGCAATATGGGATGCATGTCCCTCATTTGTCATGGTAACCAGACTTAGATGAGTTAAATATAGAGGCTTCCGGTTTAGCAGAGGAGGGTTTTAAGGTCTATTCTTAGACTTTAGAGCTGGTTTATGCACAGCAGCAGCATGCAAGCTGCCCTCTGTCTGTATCACAGCAGAATGATGACATTACAGGAAATATCACAATACATATTTTACATTTTTTATCTTCTAAATGCAAAATACACACAAAAATGAACTATCATGCCGCACCAATCTAAAAGGACACTTTCAAAAGCCACGCTGTAATTATCGATAAATATATCAAATTAGCACGTCAGTCATGCTTAGGAAGCAGCTAAAATTACTCATATCATACCATCAAATGTGATTTGAAAATTCTCTGTATGAGGGTTTGTATTTAATATTGCAACTAAGAAAAAGGTCTATGAGTTACATGAACTGCACTACATTTTCATTCATTTTCCAACAAAGACTCAATGTAAACAGGAAATCACAGTTACGTATTTACTGCGCTTGTTGAGTTTGTGTTGGATATGGTATTATTGCCATTTCAACATAGCTGATCCAGCTATCCAGCGGTTCCAGCTATTCAAATGAGAATATTCTTTGTCTTCCTTGGTCTTCTATGATAGTAAACTGAATGTCTTTGGGTTTTGCAACAAGACAGGCTCTGAGAACTTGTGATGGGCATTTTTGCTATTTGTTGACATTCTATAGACCAAATCGGTTAATTGACTATTCAAGAGAATAATCGGTAGATAAATCGATAATAGAAATGGTCCTAAAAATATTTGTGCTTGAGCATTTTATTCATATTGGCAACGCGTAATAACTACTAACTTCTTCCATGCCATGAATGGATTACAATTCAGCTAGGATGAAGGCCCTGTATTTTTACAGCTCTATGAAACAAGGTCATTACATAAGAAGATCTAACTCAACGGATGCTGCACCAAATTATAATAAAACACACAATTGGAGCAGAAAGAAACAGATGTACAAAAGTAGTTTGATGACCAGCAAAACCAGCACACAAACACAGTTCACAAACAGGATTTCCTATAGAATGAACTGACAAGATACTAATGACCAATTAGAGTGAAGCTGGTAAGAATAGCAAGATCGCCCATCAACACCCAGTGACAGGTGCTGCAGTGAGGAGCTCACCCTTCGACAAGGGAACCCACCTACACACACACGCTCATACATCGCACGCAAACACTGGGGCTCAGGTGTTTCTGGGACTTGCTTACACACTTGCCATGTGCCATGTGTCTGACTGTCTCCCCTGCCAACAGCACACAACACACAGACACACACACTCGCACGCACACAGTCATGCAGCCTGGAGACAGCTTTAGAGCGCACACAAACTGCATACGCATGCATGCAAACCTTACACACACTGACACTATTATCCCCTGGCCTTGGATGCCAAAATGAGTACAGGGAAGCGGTACGTACGTGTGTTTGTGTGTGTGTGTGTGTGTGTGTGTGTGTGTGTGTGTGTGTGTGTGTGTGTGTGTGTGTGTGTGTGTGTGTGTGTGTGTGTGTGTGTGTGTGTGTGTGTGTGTGTGTGTGTGTGTGTGTGTGTGTGTGTGTGTGTGTGTGTGTGTGTGTGTCTACAGCATGTGTGTGTGTTGACAGATGATATGCTTAAAACTGACACCACCCACACTCTCCCACTGACAGCAGGTTTCATCACAAGGCCCGGCCCTTTGTGAACTTAGACGGTACACAGTAGATTGGGAACAAAACAATTTGTCATGGTCACCTTTTCACACAGAGAGCCAGAGAACAGCATCTGTAATGGAAAAATATTTTTTTTCCACGTCGTGAATTATTTATCAACTGTACAATTACAAACTGGCGGGATGTGGTGTAGATCTATAAATGAATAAGTCAGTAAATCCTCCTTGTTTGCTACAAAATTCTCGATTACAACAACAGAAACCAGAGATAAAGTCTTTGCTGGGAATAAAGAGATTTACAATGTGTTTATCTGTGAGTTTGTCACCAATATGCAGACACGCTTGATACCATAAAGTACATGAAGAAAAAACTACTTCTAGTTAGCTGGATCAGGTATTTGTGACAATGGATCCGATCTATTCAGTTCTATGTTTATATACTATATAAATTAAATACTGGAATTTTTAATTCCTGTTTCAGTTTTGACCAATTTGTTACTAAAAAGGTTCAATTGCAATTCCTGTTAATTTTGAAGATTTTTACCAAGTTGCTGGTTTACAATTTATTATTTTAATAATACATAAAAATTGAATTTGTGTAAATAAAATATATATTTTTTAAATTTGTTACATTTTGTTAAGAAAGCAATGTTTAACTCAAGCCTGATGTTTCCTTACACATAAAAGACTGATCCCAGTCACTTCCCCACAGTGAGGCATACAACTTATTAATTAAACACGGGTATCAGATCGGTACACGGTATCGGACGATACCCAAAGCCCAGGTATCTGTATCAGTATCAGGACTTTAAAAAGTCAGATCGGTGCAGCTCTTCTTCTAATTCTACCGTGTAGCCACAGAAATACAACCAACAAAAGCAACAACAAACATTAATAAAATGATTGATGTATAAAATGTTCAGCAGTTTATCTTGCAAGGTCAATAAAAGTTTTACAAAGACCATTTTAAACTGTCTGTGAACCCAGCAACATCAATGAAAGGAACACAGGGTTTTTGGCCCAATATTATTAAGGCACCTACATTGTATGTGCGTGTATGTACGCAGTGGCCTTTGCAGTGGATTAAATAATTTAGTGAATCAAAGCAGCATTATGAGTGTTCCCTGTTTCATCTGATGAAATTGCATTTCGTAATCACGGGTGGCGAGATAGTAAATTTAACCTCAAAAGCAGCAACGTGAGTCAGCGACCCCTTTTACCTTTCAGAGAGAGAGAGAGAGAGAGAGAGAGAGAGAGAGAGAGAGAGACAGAGAGAGAGAGAGAGAGAGAGAGAGAGAGAGAGAGAGAGAGAGCACTTTCAGGATGTCAGTCAGGAATGGCGGCAAACAAAAGGGCTGAAAGCACAAGTTTGACTGAATAAAATGTCACACCATGAAGCTGAATTCCCCTCCGAGCGGTGTCTGAATGAGCGTGATAGGAAATGCTTTCCTTTCACACGTGTGTTCTGCCAGGACGAGACATGTCTCCCGCATTGTTGTGCGGCGAAGGCAGGGTGTTACATTATAGCCGAGGCAGTAGCTGTTTCTAGGCTAGAGATCTGACGTGCTGGTAATTAGTTTTCCTTGGCATGGCGGAGGCAGGTGGGGAGGGGTGCCGCCAAGTTGACAATACCAGCTGTCAGAGTGCCAAGCACTTCAGCTTCAACTATGTCCCTATCCTCTCCGTTTTTATGCCTCTCCATTGAGACACTTTCCCCTTTTATTCACTTGTCTCTCCCTTCCTCCTTGAGACGGATGATAAACAAGTTTCACAACTTCAGATGGATTAAATATTTAGGCGTCCTGGTGGGCCAGTGGTCTAACTGTGATGACTTTAGGCTAGGGTTCCTTTTTTGCAAAGTTGCCATAGAAATAACAAAATTAAATTGTGTTGTGATGACATTTGCAATTTCTACCGAACTGCGGGAGCGATTCGGACTTTTCTCAAAAGTGCTCCATCAGCAGCATGTAGCTTGTTAGCGAGGATGACTACTTTGCATTGATATTTCTCAAGGAAAACAGTAATGTAGTCTTTTAAACATTTTAGTATGTTTAGGCTATTGGATTCTTGAATTGTAAACCGTTGGCACTTTAGCTTTAATTAAATATTTATGGTCTTTTGTGTATTTTAACATGTTTCATCATATAAAGGATTAATTAGTATGGTGTGTTTAATATTGTCCTGTCTGTCCTGCTGCATTATGAGGTCACCAAGGCAAGTTCTTAACAGCTTCTGTTGTAATGGCACTGGCATTAAAAGGTGCTAAATTCAATATCCAGAGCATTAATATAGCAGCAAACCACTATTTGCTATGTAAACATATAGTGGAGTAATATCTACCTGAGCAGAGAATGAAGTCACACAAGCTCTGTGCTTTTGAAATATGTAATGGAAAAGGAAAATGATTCACATATAAAGTTTTTTGCTTTTTTTCATTTCCCTCCTTCGTTTGTTCTTTTCCATTTGGAATTTAACATTTTCAATTTGGCTTTTCAATCTGTATGTTAATGAAAACTATAATACCATATAATAATATATATTATACATTTTGTTTTTATTTTTAAAATTTTAATCTGGCTATAATCCTTCATAAAAAAGTTGAATCACAGAAATATTTACAGACGGCCCAGTCGGTCGCTGCATGGAAAACCCTATTTGTCGGGCACCTTATTAGGATAAAACAAATTGTTACAAAATATTTGCAAATGTCACTTGAACATCTATAGTAACATAGTGCGAACATGACGTAAAATAAGCGCCATGAATGTTCACAACAGCTGCCTGAGACACAAACACACCACTGATGACATAGCCACGTTTCACTCCCTGTTTCAGTCTTGACCTCAAGAGATAGGAACCGATAACAAGAGGCACTAAGTTTCCACTGGACAGACACACTCGCCGCACCGGCCGTGCATGCTTTTAGTGCATGTTTGTGCATGTGACGTGTCCGAACAGGCTAGCTCACAGCCACTGCTCTGTACTGCTCTCATATGGCGGTTACAGCTGATAACGCCGTCCGAAACAGCGGTGTCGTTGAGGAAGCATAGCACCCATCCTCCAGTTCCACCTCAGGTAAACACCGCCGGCTTGCCATACGCCATGTTGAGAAGCAATAGAAATGCTCCCAATCCCGTATCTAGCTCCTTTAAGGACATAGAAACCTAGTTGACAGTCAATGGTAGAAACTATACTCTTATTATATCTATATAATATGTATAAGTTAATACCGCTTTCTAATAAGGCAGCAGTTGCAAAGGGTTTGCAAGCTGTAACAAATGGTTTTATTAATGGTTAATAAATAATTTACTGATGCTTTATAGATAGGTTTGGGTTGCCTGGTATGAAATTAACAAAAGTTATCTATGAAGCATCAGCATATTATTTATTAACCGTTAATAAAAACAGTTGCTGCAACTTTTAGAACTTAATAGAAAGTGGTACCCTCAAGTTTCTGTTTTATTGTAAAGATACAAATTAGGCTAAAGGCTGAAGCATCTCTCTAATAACACTCAATATATGTATACTATGAAAGGCATTTACGAGTGTGGAGTATATCTGTGGATCGGATAGAACGGGCCAGTCTGGGTCAAATTTACAGTGCTGTTCCTTTTATCCCCCTCAGTCTTGTCCCTACAGACTTGTAATATTTAATCCTTAGAAGACATAAGACGGTTGCGACCTTTGATACAAATCCATAATTCCACACAATCTCACCCAGGATTGGTGTAATCCATCTTATTTGATAGCAAAAACACAGAGCGGAGACAGTAAGACAGTGAGATGGATACAGCAGATAAATGGGAATGAAAGGGGTGATGGTGGGGGGGAAGAGGAATACAAAAAGGTTGATCTATTTCAGGACTGGTAATCTGTCTAGAACACACAACGTCAGCGACGCCACATGTGTCTTTACATGTCACCATGACACTGTGAAGGAAATAGCGGTGCACTCAGTGGTGGGGATGAGCTAGAAAGGAAAATAGATCGGAGCAATCAATGGATGCAGGAGCTTTTCTTAGCATGGACTCACTTCACAGACCTGCAGCGCATGTCATGGGGCGGCCTCGAGTGTGTGTGTGTGTATTTGAATGAGAAAGAGAGCAGGGACCGATGTAGGTGTAATTCAGTCGGTTTCTATCCATGCGTAGCTACACTGTACCTGAGGAACATGCGCAACTAACACGCATTTCTATACATCGGGGAATTTGGAGTCCATTGACATTAAAGGAGAGATATATAGGGAAACACGGTGGGTGGTCGGAGGTCGATGTGTGTGACAGATGAACCGTGAACTTTTGGTATTCTCACATCAAGAACATCATCGGTGGGGCCTGCAGAGAATAAATGCTAAGAATAAAATGTGGAGCAACTCCCCTGATGGATGGTCTGTGTAGAAAATAGAGCAAATGAACACAGAGAGTGACATTCAACAGACTTTGACGGGGTTATGATCACCAGCACTCACCAGTCCTCAGTAGCTCTTCTCAACTGATATTTACTTTGGATTTAGATGATTAAACTTATTAATTAATTCATAAGAAAACAGTAACTTAAGTTAAGATTTAATGGGCTGAGAAGCAGCATTGGGGAGACTCTTTATAGAGTGCAGCCAGGCTCCATCGAGTAGACTCATTCGTATTGGCTGAGCTCAGACATGCAAATTCCCGTGCTCGCATTCACAAAAAGGAGCCACTATGCCTACAGAGCCCTTAAGCTGCTTTCAAATATCTGCCAGAAATGCAAGGTACATCAACAATAGGTGTTTTGAATGGTGTTAAAAGTGCAGAGTCTTTATTCAAGCACTGTAATGCCACATCAGACTCGGTTGCCCTGTCCTTACCTTCCTGACCTGAATGGGAGGAATCGACTCTTTGTTCAGACAGGAGTTTTAAGCCTAAGTATAGCTACTTGGTGAAATCGGCAACAGATACACTAGTGCTGAAAAGAAAAGCTGATTTATTTGTAACTCAATTGTCATAAAATTACTGGACAATCGAGCAATCAACGGTTTACATGGTTAATCGAGCAAAAATAACAAACATTTGCGAGTTCCAGCTTCCCAAATGTGAGGATTTGCTGCTTCTCTCTGTTATATTCTAAATTATAATGTATAACATTTGGATTTTGGGCTGAACATCAGACAAATCAAGCAATCTGAAGATGTAACCATAGGCTCTGGGAAATTGGGCATTTTTTAATTATTTTCTAAAATGTTATAGACTAAACTATTCAGCGGAAAAAGAGAAGAGATTCATCAAAGAGTGTGCAGGCATGCTAGCGGCTAATTAGCTAAACACAAAGTAGAGACGTGGCTGACGGTAAATGGCTGCATTCATATCATAGACTGTATGTATAAAAGTGGACATAGTCACCCATTGGTTTATGGACTGCCGTTTTGAAGCCTTGAGTTTGGCATTTTGGCCGTCGCCATCTTGGTTTTTGCAACCAGAAGTGACACGAGAGGGTGGAGCTAAGTATAACTGAATGCTGAATAAGGCATTTATTGGCGATCAAAATATTAACTTTCGTGAACTGCAAACACACTGTGACAGGGTTAAAGTTGTAAGACAAAAACACGGACAACTACCAGACCGGACAACGCCATGGTAACGACCTGTCAACCACAAGGTACGCTACTCTACTCTAAATGGGACCATAATTTACTAAATGAACATCATGCTGTATTGAAGAAGACTTGAAACTAGCGATTGAGACCATAAACTCATGTTTACAATGTTTACTGAAGTAATAAATCAAGTGAGAAGTAGGCTCATTTTCTCATAGACTTCTATACAATCAGACTTCTTTTTGCAACCGGAGTCGCCCCCTGCTGGCTACTAGAAAGAATGCAAGTTTAAGGCACTTTTGCATTACCTTCACTTGTCAGACCCCAACGTTGCCCACTGATTCATATAAATTTGCCTCCCATTCACCCATTCACACACCAAGATACCATACAAGGCACTGGTGTGACCGTCGGGAGCGATTGGGGTTCAATACCTTGCCCAAGGGTACTTCAACATGTGAACAGGAGGAGCTGGGGATCAAACCAACAGCTCCTCCATCTCTAAAACAGACATGCAAACCCACAGCAGTCTGGACATACAGGTACATCTCATATTATAAGGAGCAGTTGTGCATTAATAGAAATAATGAACTAAAACCATCATAAAAGCAGGTATAGATGTAACAAAGAGAATGCTTTATATTTAATAAATCTTCACTATTAGTACAAAAATAACTTCTAATGACTGCAGACAGTATTCTTCTAGTCGTCAGAATCCTCGACATAATTTACAATAAGGCTTCTATAAAAAAAGAGAGACATCCTGCTTAACACCAAGAACTGATTCTGGTACCCAAATCTGTTTAAGCTGATCAAATCCTGACTGGCTTTCAATGCGGATGAGTGCAATATGATGAAGTCATTCACTGCACCCCTTTTTCTCTGTTAGGTCTCTCAAAAAGTAGTACAAGAAAGTTATCATGCTCATCCAGAACTGTAATCCATTTTTTCCGACAATTCTCCTCCCGCACTCGTCCCACGAGCGAATGAGAAACGCTGTGAACTCAATCCAAACCAATCACCCCCAAACAGCCCCGTTGTTAGCCACCCCAGATGTTAATGCATGCTGCTCATTTGCATATGGAAATGAGGGAGATGATTCAAAAGTGAAATACGGGGTAAGTGCTTGTTGCTCGTCTGAATATTCATGTCAGTTGTGAGACTATGTCGTCTCCCTCGGAGCTGAAACTATTCTCTTTTGTGTTCTTTAATAAGTGTGGATCTCCCTCGGGGAGGCGAGCCTCTAGACTACACATGCAATCTCAACAGATTAATGCCATTGTGTGTGTGTGTGTGTGTGTGTGTGTGTGTGTGTGTGTGTGTGTGTGTGTGTGTGTGTGTGTGTGTGTGTGTTGTTTCTATACTGTATTTGTATCTGCACACAAGATAATGCCTTTAGAGACAAAGCGGGATGTTTCCTCAGAGAGGCATTTTGTTTCCCACAGATAACATGGAATATTCAATGAAGCCCGCATTGAATCACATGGCATTAAATTGATTTGGGATCTGGCTGATGAACAGAACGCTGGTTTTTGTTTTAGCCGCATTGGGTTTTATGCCATCAAGCACAATGTCCATTGATTTTACCCTTCCATGTCACAGTTACACCGCATCAGCACGTAGAAAGAAAGCTGAACTGTGTATGTGTGTGAACGGCCTTCAGCAGGGTTATATGAGTTTAAAATCACATTCCTATGAGAGGCCAGAAACTTAATGCAGGAAAAAACATGAGGCCAAAATGGGCTGACGAGCATACGGCGTTTTGTGCTTTTTTAAAAGTACCATATGCCCGAATATGGGACAGTAAATCAGGCTTGTTGCGCTCATTCAAGCGCCGCTTTATCATGACCCTGGCATTCAGAGAGTGAATGAAAGCCATCTTCCTAATAAAGACAGAGCAGCGCATTGTTCCCAGACTCTCTGGAGGGCATGCTGCTTCTCTGCCTCGATGAAAAGATGCTACCTTGGCAAATGACGAAGTGAGCTTCTTTTTTAGACTCTGCTGCCGTCACTCAATTATGCAAAGCCTTTTCAATAGAGGTCTTTGTGGAGCTCCAGCCCTAATGCAACACATTCATCGTGCTTTGCTTTGAAGGGGGATGCAGTCATTTTTGTGTGTTCGCTGGGGTTGTTTTTTTTTTAATAACCCGTCATGGTGAATCCAGGTGACTTATGCGGAGACAAAGCGGCGTTGACTTCTTTCTCTTTCGAGGTCGTCTAGTCAGCTATCATTGGTGAGTTTCAGCAAACACGTCTCCTCTGGGAGAGTATTTTTTCAAAGTGGTTGCTACCGACGTAGGAAATTCATAAGTGGATATGCTGAAGGACGTGACATGTTATACAAACATGACGGTTTAGAAAAAAAAAAAGCCCCCCGCTTTGAGTCAACATTTATTGAAAGAGTCAGCTGTTGCGTTGCGTGATCCATTTTTATTGATGCTTTATATTGATGTGCTGGTGTGTTTACTCGCAGATGAAGACAAAGTAAACTGTCCTTCCTGACAAACAGGTTGATATGTAATGTTTGATTTAACCACTGCTGACACCCTGTTTTTCCATACATGATTTGTAATAATAAATCTAATCCATTTTGTTAGCAGTGGAGAGGAAGGTCACTCACAAGGACTGCAATCTTTTTGAAATACTTCATTCTCATATAAAGTCAGGTCAGGTTAATAATTACTTGCTGAAATTGCCTGTGATTGTAATGGAAAAAGACCGGGAGTCAATTTGTGACATCAGAACTCTGACGCCGGTGAAAATCACGCACGACAAGCAACAAAAAATAAAAATTGAAATATTGCATTACAAGAAATTGCTGGAATGGACCATTCAAATACTGTTACCATGGTGAAATCACCGCTCTCTGCGGCGTGGCATTGACTGGCAGCTGCACACGCCCGGTATGTGACGAAGTATCATTTAAGAAGCTGTGTTTTTCTGCCTCCGTCCTACTTTCCAGTAAACACAAAATTGATCTGTGATTATATGCTGCCATTATTATTTTTTTTCTCTCATCATGCAAACAATGGATCAATCAGAAAAAGCACCCACACGAGAGCCTCCAACAGCAGTTTGTTGTTCTCCGTGTGCATTTAGGTGTATTGGTGGTTTTTATCAATAGCAGAGTGCGCCATGCTTCCACCTCTAAAACATTCATTTAGACTCTCGGTCGGGAGACTCTGCCTCACACAGAGCACTCAGATGAACCATCAGCCCCCGACTGATGGCCACATAGTGACTTCAGACTCTGAGGAAGGCTTACGACCAAAACATCAGCCTCTCTGTTGTCCCAATTGGCTTAAACAAAGGGTCAGAGAGTGCACGGGTAAAGATTTTTTATCACACAAAACTTTGAGTCAGCATAAGTCTGTTTTTTTAATAATTTGATTGCAAGAAAATAACTTGTCATTATTGTTATTTTTCAAAGGTGTTACCATTACAGTAATGTGCATCTGTTTTAGCCACTTGAATTGAGTTAATTTCTAATTGTGAGCAGTAGCCGTCGGCTCATTATTGAAAAAGGTAAAAAAAAACTCCTGCAGCTGCTAGAAATTAATATAATGAATGCATGGAGGAAACCAACATAAACATTTGTGACCCACACCCCACCACAGTACTATAAATTAAAATGTATAATTGCTGGCAGGCATCTATTGTGGCTGTGTTAGTCAATGGCATCACATATGGATATGCATATTAATAGAAATGTGCTCTAAACATAATGATTAAAATTGCTTTTTGACGATTCTGCTGGCTCAGGTTTGTGTTATTAATGAACTAATGGTACATTTCCAATTAACGCTAAGTAGCTACTTGTCAGTTTGGTAGGATGATGTTCTACTTTACTTCAGGGGATACAAAGATGGGAAGTACTGGAAGCAAAAGTATTCATGGAGACATTAGTATGAGCTCAGTGTAGTGCACCACTTATGGTGGTGATTTCAGTTAAATGCTAATGAAGTAAACTTGTTTCGGTCTCGTGCTTCAAATCACTGACGACTTTTTCAATATTTAACTAAGTTGATGATCTATGAGTGCCTAGATATAACCATTAAAAAGTTTAAATCATGGTTTAGTTTTGCAAGAGTGGATATTAAAGGAATACTTCACCCACAAAACTGCCATTTGTATATCAATTACTCACCACTTGTCTTGAATTCTGGAAGAAAACAATTTCTACTATTTTCAATAGCACAATTTTGGTGAAAATGCATGTATTTTGGAAGTAGTGAGCATACGACTAGATAAACGAGACTTGGATTATACTGCACGAGTTGTGTGAGAGTTAAACACAATTTTGTTTTGCTGTTGTTAAACCTGGACCCCATTCACTTTAATTCATCCAGTAATCTCCATTTTCAAATTCTCTGTTCACCGTGGAGGCATGCGAGAAAAACAAAACTGTCTTCAAGAATTCAAGGTAACACGCAGTGAGTCATTGATATACAAATTGTCATTTTGTGGGTGACGTATTCCTTTAAAACAAGTGAAATTAACTGTCAGGGTTGATGTTCGGTATCAACATTAGGACTTCAACTAATGATTACTTTTATTATTGATTAATCTGCCAATTTTTTCCCCGATTAATCAATTAAAGGTTTAATTTCTGAAATTTAAAATATAGTGAAAAATGACATCCACAATTTCTTAGCAAAACCTTTTCAATTTACTGTCATCTATGACAAATAAAAGCAGCAAATCATAAAAAATGTAAGAAGCTAGTGAAAAATTACAAAAACAATTATCAAAATAGTCGATCGCTGATCAACTAAGCTAATCAATTACTCAACTAGACTTAACTTAAACTTTAAATATAAGTAAAGTTTAAGACTAATCGTTGAAGCTCTACTCAGCATTTTGTGACTTGCTGTAGATGTGCTCATTAAAAGCTTTTCCTCATTACGTTGATAAAAAAAAACGTAATTCGGGGCGCATTACGTTCCCCTCAAAAAGTATTTCCTGTTGCAAATTAGTAGTATATAAAAGTAATCTCTAGGAGATAAGGCTGAGTGGAGCAGTAATGATGCTTTTATGTATCTAGCAGTCAGTTATAAAAGGAGCACTTTACCTCCGGTTTGGTACTTGATTCAGGAAATGTAGTAGCAGCAGTTTTCTGCTGATTTGTTCCTTATTTATCCTGTAAGTACTCTGGATTTTGCAACCTTATTGTAAAATTTTTACCAATTAAATTGTGGCTGACTTTCCTAAGATTGTCCTTGTGTGCTTAAGTGGTGTTTTACACATCTATCACTGCACATATAATGCCAGGAAATCCTCTTTGTATG
This sequence comes from Helicolenus hilgendorfi, assembly GCA_916700815.1. Lineage (NCBI taxonomy): Eukaryota > Metazoa > Chordata > Actinopteri > Perciformes > Sebastidae > Helicolenus > Helicolenus hilgendorfi. The sequence goes on along the minus strand of CAKALG010014666.1, from coordinate 8,468 downwards.
CAGGTTTTTTAGCAAAGTCATGAATCATTCCTGCGAGCATACCTCATAAATAACACACTGATTACAACTAAGCCTACATCATGAGCTTAAGCCTGTGAGGTGAATTCTTCTTTAATAGTATTCTTTCTGCTCTCCAGGCTTAATTACAGATGCACAATGCCTGCTATTTATTATGCATCTATTTTTGTCAATTAGCGATAATCAAACACTGTGAGGTAAGATTATGTGGAGCCAACAGAGCATAGTGGTTGTTTATCTCGCTAACTGAGATAAGGGAGAAGCAGTTCTGTGGAAAAAAAATGTGAGAAGTGAAAGAAGAAGAAGCAAGCGATGGGAAAGAGTCACGGCTGGAATAACAATAGTGGGAAAAGTTTTGCTGGCTTTTGCTGGGCTTGCGGAGAGAGAGAGAGAGCTGATCCGCTGGTGCAACATCGCCCCTTTGTTGTCACAGAGCGCTCATGTTTATTCATTTTGGCATCATGGCCAAAGAGGTCAACAGAGGTGTGTTTACAGAAAAACCCCAATTCCCATAATGGTATGCGGGGCAAAAGACACTATCATAATACAAGGAGGCAGTCGAGTTCAAGCCCTCAGAGCTCTCCTAATCTAATAGCTAATTAGCATAAAATTACATCATTTTTTTGCGGTGCGTTTGATACTCTTTGTTTGCGTAGCTGAAATGCCTTGCTTAAATGCATTGTTTAAACACTCACACGACCTTTGGCTGACCTCAAACATTCAGCCTCTTAACAACTGCTGATGTGACCTTTGAGCTTTTAGTTGACGAGTGGCTTCACCTGACTACACCCCCCCCCCGCCCCACGGCATAGATGTAGCACCGTAGCCATCGGTTATTTTGGACAAATGTCACCCTCCCTGCGGCCGACCGTGTCAACCTTCCCCCAGACAGTCAGGAAATGCGAGTTCGCCGCGATGTGCTCGCATCCCCTCTGATTCTCTTCCCTGAACCCCGCGGCACCAAACACCTCACACCTTGCTGCATGTTTAGCTTCACACTCGGTAATTAACGCACATGCAGTCAACCTTTATAATCCACACATCCCTCTAAATGCAACACACACACACACACACACACACACACACGTACAGACGCAAAACGTGATCTGTGATATCCACACCGACATCACCCACCCTCTTGTAGCACCATCTTTCTTCAAATGTCATACCCGCGTCCCGGGGACAATGAGCGGTATAGGGTTTCCTGGCAAGACTTAGCAGCACCCAAACTTAGAACTGACTCCCTAAGGATGTTGGTATGTGTGTGTGTGTGTTGATAGGTGAGAGATATACACCGTACACAGTAAAATTAGCTTCTTGCCAACAGCCTTTGACAGTATGTTCCGGTTATATCCTTCATGTGTCGTGGAGGTTAGAATACCAGACCACTACAACAAACAGATACGACATCTAATGTCAAGAAGTACCTTTTATACAGTTGTGATCAACGTATTTTCAGATTGAGTGAATAAGGATCTTTGTTAGTTTTGCTGCTGGCAAATTCCATTGTAAGTCCAAAGAGTTTAATTTTAAGTTTTTAGTTGTTCTCATCATTCAACAATCATTCACAAATCAAGTCTTTTTAGTACGAAATTATCTCTTTTTGTTTCCCCAAACAGTGTTTCCTTCAGAGCAATTACTTAATCAACTAGTCGGTCGACAGAAAATTAAATAATTTTGATAATTAAACAATCATTAAAGTATTTTTTTGGAGCGAACATGCTCAAAAAGCTTCTAAAATGTCATGTTTTTTTGTCGTCTATTATATTAAACTAAATATTTTAGGGTGAACTTTAGCCCTCATTTTTTTTACAGCGTAGTCACGCATTACAGCAACCAACCAACTTTATCTTATAGAACACATGGTACTATGTAAGTATTGTATTAAGACTAAAATCCTTAAAAATTCAAACCTATCCTTTAATCTAGGGCTGTAATTTACAATTATTTTCATTATTGATTAATCTGTCGATTATTTTCTCAATCGATTAATCATTTGGTTTATAAAATGTCAGAAAACAGTGAAGAATGTCCATCCCAATTTCTCAAAGGCCAAGGCGATGTCTGTAAATGTCTTGTCGTCAGACTTTTCTATGATAAACAACAGAGAAAAGCAGTAATTTCCATATTTGAAAGGCATTTTCTGACATTTTTGCATAAAAAAAAATTACAATCAGGATTAAACGCTTATCGAAATAGTTGCCGATTACTTTTCTGTCGATCAACTAATCGATAAGTCGACTAATGGTTGCAGCTCTTCTTTAATTATGAGTAAATCGACTCTTATTTTGGTTTCAATAAATAAAACAACGCAGCATTTGGGGAAGATTTCAAATATGCTTACATAAAGAAACATGCTAAACCAACTAATGTAAGCAAGTGCGGCAGAAACATAAATAAAAGATTGGCTTCACATGCCGCTGTAATGTTTCCAACAGACGTTTGTTCTCACCACAGATCAACACTTCAAACCTACAATTATTTGAGATCAAAACATTGATTTATGTGCTGATAATTATGACATTTGGGTGAATTATGGCAGTGTGTGGTATGAGCATCAACATCATTTTTGAGCTGTCGCTGGCAGCATTGAAGGAGCGGTAAACTCACCTATCCGCTTAAGTATTTGCAGGCCACTTTCTTCCTCTAAAATACACTCATTTACTTAATCTTTAAATCACACAGACCCATCAGCGTCACTCCCACGCTGGTTAAGCACCATGGCACCAAGAGCTTAACACTTGAACCCCGTAAAAACACAAATTGGAAGGGGCTTTATTTGTTAATGGTAACAAAATGACCGAGTTGATGCTATCTCATCTCGCTGAAGTCCCCGCTGTCTGCGGTGGCACTAATGACCTATGGAAGGAAATGACAAGTTCCACTCATCTTCACGCAGCGCCATCAATCACATCAACCTTTTCCTGCAGAATATCTTGGTTGTGATAAAATAGAGGGGGAGTGTAGAGAAGGTCAGAGTGGCAGAAAAACAACAGACAGTTTCAGCAGGTGGAAAAACAGATCATACATATTACATGGATGTACGTGGGGAACGTCAAATTCTGGTGACTGGCAGCAGATCATTCTGCACTTTACCGCTTCTTATGTGTATATTTATGCTCTCTGGCGTCACAAAGAGCTCACGAGGAGGAAACAAGCAACTGTGAGCATCATTAGTCGAGACTGCTATTCAACAGCATGCGAAAAATAATGACAAACACAGAAACATGGTGAAAAAAGAGCTTCCTTTAACATAACATTAGGGAGAGTTTGATTGACAGCTTTTGCACCAGCCCAAATAAACCGAACCAACTGGGAGAAACACACCAGACTGCAAATTGAGAAAGTTATCATGTGTCTGTGACACCATCATCAGCCCAATTTAAGTAATACTGGGGCTGCTGCACAATTAATCACACCACAACAACTGCGATCGTGTTTTTTTTCACTTCCATAATTAATTAGACTCGATTTGGTGAGCTAGTTCTGTTCTTTGTGTTCACTGCTCCGACTCTGGCACATCAAAACAAACACTTCCTGTTCATTGTCTATTCACCGTCGCAATCTAAATTGGCAGAGTGCAACAGAACAGAATGTATGTAGTTCCTAAAAAATGGATAAATAAAATAACTTTGACCTCATTATTATGGACATAATAGTACGCCCTGAATCAGAGATCACATTTTTCTTGCATATGATAATGTTCTCGTGGAAAATTACAGACATGTACTACAATTAATGAGTGCAAGAGCTGCGGAGCGTGTGCATTTCTACTTGTGTGACAATACTTAAAGCATCAAGAATGCGAGCTAAACAGGGTGCTTTATGCACCATGACATATGCATACTTATACACACACTCAGATTAGGGACACAGGATGTGATGTACCAACTGGCAGTAATTGTGAAGTGAGCCAGACTGTAGGACATTGTTGACGTCATGAGCATGTGTTTGCAGTTTAATAAGTTGACGCTTAATTATCTGAGGACCATTGCAACAGTGCATAATAATGCATCAAACAACAAAGACAACACCCACGATGGGGAAGAACAAACAAAGACAAAGTAAAACAGACACATAGTTAGACAGACCAGGGTCAACACTAGGCCTGCACGATATGAGGAAAATCTGCAATGTGCAATAACATTGTTCAATATTGCGATGATGATACGACTTGCGATAAATAAACAAATATTGAGGTGTACATATTAGCTATACATACACAAATATTTTAAATATAAGTAGGCTTAATGTTGTTTCTAGAGCAGCAACAGCAATGTTTACAACATCAAAGTCACTATATAAACTCATTAATATTTCACTGGAAACAATCTAAAATGTTAATAAAATAAATGATATTCCTGACATGAAAATACTGAATGAAGCTTAGAAAGACTGAAGAACACAGACATCAGTCAGTATCAGTCATTCCTCCTCCCTCTGCTGATGTGAACTTATGCAGGTACCGCTTGTAGAGGGTCATTAAAAAGTCATAGTATAGTATGTCAAGAAACGGGAAAAAAGTCATAGCAGTATGTCGAAAAAATTCAGAAAAAGTCGTAGTATAGTATGTCAAAATATGTGAAGAAAGTCATAGTAGTATGTAAAAAAAAAAATTATAAGAAGTCATAGCCAGCAGATAAGTTTACAATAAGATACATGGCAAACTAACCTAAACAGTTAGACTGCATAGCCTATTGTCAGCTTCTGTTTTAGCTTGTGTAGCAGAGGGTTACGTTGCTCCTATACTTTATGAAGATAATAATTAATAACACAGAGGCTCGTGTTTCAGACAGCCTTTTTGCGATGTGTTCATAGCGCATGTCATATCGCGATGACGATGAATCAGTCAGCCCTATAGTCAACACACTACGACATGTCAGAATTAAAACAATACATCTATAAATGCTGGGTATGCCACTGTTACCACATAACACACAACTTAAGCAACTTAAAGCACAAATAAAAAGAAAAAAAAGAACAGCTGCTCTACTCAAACTAATGCCAAAGTCAGTCCTGCCAATTTCATGAGCTTGTCAAGCACATTAATTATGTCAATGTTCCCTAGGTTTAAATAAATAAAGCAGTATTCTTCAAAAATGACATGCATTTTCAAAGCTTTTTTTCTGGTGAGCTCTGAAAACTATCATTTCAGAAAACATCACAGCCTGCAACACACATTTTACAGCGTTAATGCAACCCTGCAGGTAAAGTGGCACTCATGTGCTAAAAGCTACTTATCAACGTGATGCGGTATTCCATAAGAAGGTGTTAAAAACATATCAGCTTAAATATAGCACACTTATAATCACTCAAATTGAAACACATTGGCACTCACCTGAGACCCTGTTGCCTCTATGCTCTTGTCTCCTGCAACTTGGATTTCTGCACCTAATAGATTAATATAATATATTACCCAAAAATAGATAGAGGGATAAGACTATTCATTTTCCTTATGCAATGCATTTCCTGATGGTGGGTTATGACAGGGGTCAGCAACCTGCAGCTCTTTAGCCCCTCTCCAGTGGCACCCTGTGGATTTTTAAAAATGGAAATGAATAACTGTTTTTTGTTTACATTTTAATTTTATTTGTCATTGTTGTAGGTCTATGGTACAAAAGGTATGACGGAGTATTAGGGCCACATTGAGGAAAAAAAATAAATCTGAGATTTTGAGAATAAAGTCATAATATTACGAGAATAAAGTCATAATATTATGTGAATAAAGTCATAATATTACGAGAATAAAGTCATATTATTATGTGAATAAAGTCATAGGTTTACGAGAAAAAAAGTTGTAATATTATAAAGTAGTAATTTTATGTGTTATTTTCTTTTTTCTCAATAAGTTATGACTTTATTCTCGTAATATTACCACTTTTTTCTCTTAATATTATGACATTTACTAGTACTAGTACATTTGCTCTTTGACCCCCACTGCATTACTTATATACTATATACTTGGACTATAAACTGTGTTACCTTCACAATGATCGAATGTTTTGTAGCTCAAGACAGATTTTTTTATTTATCTTTTTGCCTAAAATGTCTCTTTTGATAGTAAAGGTTACTGACCCCTGGGTTAGGAGGAAACAAACAGCATGAGGCAATAATGACAGCCTTCTGGTTTCTATGAATTACGCTTCTAATAAAACATTTTCTAAACTGATAAATATTTATACGTCATGGAAAAAACTACATATTGGGCAGAAAGAAATCCCATTAAAGCCTCACCTGAGCTCCTGCAGCTCCACCTGCCTCCTCTGCTGCTACAGCTGCTGCTGTCAATTAAGGTAATTAGACGTTGGCGCAGTTCCGGTTACCTTGGCAGCATTGACTGCAACATTGACTTTGGTCAACTTATTGTTTTATATGTAACATACAAATAAATGACTGAAGTTAAAGTCATGCTAGTAGTTCACCTGGGCTAATGTTTTCACACTGACACACACAGGTGGCAGAGCAAGGGGAGCTAATCGATTGACCAATAGATTGATCAAGAGTTTGACAGTTCTTCTTCTTCTTCTCCTTCTTCTTCTTCTTCTTCTTCTTCTTCTTCAGTGTTTATTGGTGATTGGCAAACCATCTTAGAGGTGCATTACCGCCACCATCTGGACTGGAGTGTGGAACTTACTTTTGATACTGTTTAACATTTTGTTTATTATACTTCTGTACTTTTACTTAAGTACACTTCCTGAATGCAGGACTTTGACTTGAAATGGAGTATGTATTTTTATAGTGATTGTATTGCTACTCAAAGTAACTAATACGGTATATCAGATAAATGTAGTAGATTAAAAAGTACACTATAGCCTTTTGAAATGAAGTGCAATATACAGTAATAAAATACTCAAGTTAGGTATAAGACAAACTTAAATGTAGGTTAAGTACTTGAGTAATTTAATTTCCACCACTGAGAAAAGCATCACTGTCTTTGATATGTGCTGATTCATGTGAGTTATGTTGTGTATATGACTTAACGTGTCAAATTCAAATCATAAAAGTGTGTAGGCCTACTGCCATTTCTCATACATTCGTTAAAGTAATACTACTGTTAAATTCATAACAGCCAATCTGTTGCAGACTATAAGTACTAATTTGACTCCGAGTAGTTACTTCGGCTGCAGTCACAGTCATTTCTAATTCATGTCCCATAATTATAATGATGATTTAATTGCCCTCACATTGTTATTAACTGTATGTTCTGTGCCTTGATTATAATTCCTTAATCGTCTAACCGTATTAAAACACAATTTTATTTCTCGACCTTGTGTCATTTGCACAACTAAAATAGTTTATACATCATTTGCTCTGCAGTAAGATGGAGTGGCGTTATATATATCAGCACTGCAGTGTGACTGTGGCAAATGCAAGTCAGACAGAAGGGACCACAGTTTCTTAGTGCCCCAGGGAAGCTGTCACTGGCACCACATACACTCACCCTACATGTATGTTTGCATGTGCCTGACCACGTGACGAGTGAGATGGGAGCTGAAGTGGTCGATAAAGCTGCGGCACCAGTTCATTTTAGCAATACTGAGGCATAAATCAATGGGAGCGGACACAAAAAAAAACATATCGATCCAGGAGAGACATGTCGAGATGCAATTCTTATCGACAATCTACATCATGTTACATGGGGAAAGTGACCGAAATAGAAATTGCCTCATTTACCGCACAAACAGGATCACCCTCCGGGGGGTTATCACCTGTCAATCAATACTGTACAAGGTGGAAATATGCAGATATTATGTGTGAATTAACAGAATTGAGCTCCAAAATCTGTCTCCCAGAGAGTGATGGACACTATACATTACATACATACATACAGTATATATCTAGTGATGTGTGGAGCACAGACAGGACTGTGATTGATTATACTGGGACATTAATGGTCACTGCTCAATAGCCATGTTCACAACAGTGAGAGGCGCTTTGGAAGACGACACATATCAATATCTTTGTGTGTCGGAGTCGGTATAGAAGAGTGAAAATGAGACGGGCAGACGTAAAGGAGGGAGGATTGATTTTTCCTCTTCTCCATCTCACTCTGCTTCCTGCTCTTTATGAACTTGTCCCCTGTTGTCTCCTCCTAACACCTCATTCCTGCAGCAAATTGACGACGAAAAGAAGCTATTTGTCCAAAAAAAACTGATGAATTGCTGTCCTTCTCTTCACTGAAGAAGAGGAGGGGGTCTGTGCTGAGAGAGACAGAGCACAGGGGTTGGGCGAAGAGTGCGACAGTGGCTAAAAATAACCCTGTGTGTAGGCTATGTGTGTGTGAGTCTAATCAGAGCCAATCTACACTCCTTCTCTTCTAACCACACACACACAAATCACATACACAAACCACAAATTTGAATACCCTTATTAAAATCCCCCCCTGTCCCTGTGATCCCACGCCGACTTCCCTTTGGTTGCTGCCCGTGCGTCTCCTCCACGGGGCATCT
>CAKALG010014665.1:0-11613 GCA_916700815.1 Helicolenus hilgendorfi | reverse complement strand
GGGCTATTAACGCTGTTAGCACTGTTTGCTGTGAGCCGCCGGCTCAGCCGTCGCCATATTGAGAGCCTTGCGGAGGCAATAGCAATGTCCCGATCTCACATTTATCACCTTTAAAGGCTAATCATCTAATCATCTGCGTTAGGTCTATGCTCATTACCGATACCCCTGACCCAAGCCAGTGTCTGGCTGCTGTTGCCAATCGACAATGAGCAAAGTGAAATTCGTTGGCTGGCTTTGCAAAACTACCTTCCTCACTGTCTTTCCTTTTGCCTTTTCATTATATTTTCAATGGTATTTTGCAATTTAATTTTTTTTTGTGAATGGCCAGTGTAATATAACATAACAACTTTTCAGCCCCGGTTTATGGTGTTTCATTCTTTTAAATTTATCACATGAGCATTTTAACTCACATTCTCAGTCTGTCCCATTAACTTTCATTTCAAGCCAAACAACCTTTTGTGAAATGGCCTCAGTCTCCCACACTCAAGACAGAACAACATTTAGCCCCTTTCGGAGCCCTCCCAGTAACCTCTTCCATCTCTATCTTCATCTCCCACCAAATATGACCATCTATGTCAATGTGTCAGCTACCTTCCCTCTTCCATCTATTAAATGAAGCCTTTCAATTCACATCACTTTATATCCCTCCTCCCCTTTCTCTCCCTCTCTCTGCCCTTGCATTCCCATCTGAAACCAAGTCAGACAGTTGTTATCAATCTGCCAGAGGAGAGAACACCATCTACATTTTCTCTTCTTTCCCTCTCTCCGTTTTCGCCTCCCTTCTGCTCTCGCTGCATTTACATCTCCTGGTGCAGAGGTGGAAGCATGCGATGATGAGAGGAGTGAGTTTCTCCTGAGCATCCCTCCGGGCTTTCACTCTCCTCTCTTTGTCCTTCTCACTGGCTTGAGGGTTCATTATTTTTTTTTTCCTCTGTTTGCTATTCTGTGTTTGTCTCTCTCTTAGCTTTTAAGATGAAACCTTTCTTTTATGGCTTTTGACATTTTGCATTTACTTTCCTCTTCTTGATGTAATACCTTTCAGACTTGCCATGTTGGTATCACAAAAATGCAGCTAATAGAAACCCCTCATCATCAGGTCACTGGAAAATAAAACACCCCATATAATCATCACATATGACAAAGAATAGTTCTCAAAACTAGTCAATAAGATTTATTTAAATGTCAGAAAAAAATACCCGCATTGAAGAGTCTGTGGTGTATTTTGTCATTTTGAGGTATCTGATTTATGCAGAGCATGGCTCACGATTCTGACAGAAACATAGTGTTACAGGGTAAAATGGAATATACCATGAATATTTCCCAGTGAAAAGCAACAGCAGCTTCCTTCCTTGACATTTATATTTTCCTCCTGACTTTCTGAGCATAAGAATATATTCCCGATCCTACTTCTGATCTGTGGAACGCTGACATTAAATGAACTCTGTCGGAGTCGGGGATGGAAGTTCGCTTGGCATATTTCAAGTTTTGCCTTACTCCCATTTTTCCTCGTGGGGGATCAAATACTGGTGGCTCATGGTTTATGGAAGCCCGCCGTGACATCTTTCATGGTTAAAATATACAGTTATCATGCAGAATCAACCCGACGTTCTGTTGCAAGAGCTGACATCAAAAGTTCACCTCTTCCCGTTGTGTTATTTTCTAATTTTGCTTTTTACAGTAGTATAATTTGAACACAGTTTTGAGCTCAAGATTTGATCGTTTTAATGTCACTCAGCTGTGAACAAAGGTGTATTTTGGGAATTATAAATAATGAGTAATAGCCTACGGTCGTCTTTTCCGTGCCGGTGTGAAATTAAAGGTTGTTCTCATTACATGATTGCCTGGTAAGAAGTTAAAATGTCAGTCCTCAGCGCCGTCTATTCTTGTTTTGTTAGTCCCTACATTCTTCCAACTGGAAATCATTCATCTAAAGTGTGCATGAAAGCTAGGCCTGCATAGTGTGTATCCTGTGTGAGACTGACATGAGGTGAGTGATCGGGTAAGGCCTTGACCAATTGTTGACCCCCTCCTCGCCGACCTCTTTACAGAGGGTCATTCTGGGCACGATCTGTAGAGCCTGTCGGTTCTGTTTGTGTGAGAAACCAAGCAACGTTACAAATGAAGGGTTTATTTACCCAAACTTCAAAATCTATCTGTGGATAACAAACCACTTTAACTTGAGCATGACCACAGTTAACCACCAGCACAAAGTAATGCAGCTCTTCGGAGCTGTAAATCTATAAACAAGAGGTCCACAGTGTACACTAAACACTGAGAACCCTGAGATGGCTGACACAAAGAAACAAAGAAGGACACATTTACACGTTTGGCCAGAAAATGACACAAAACAGGGTGCAGGGGAACATACAATACATAACATAATACCAAAATAACATTAGTTGTAGATAGTTTCTCAGTTTCATCTAAAATATGACTTTGCGCTTTATTTTTTAAAAACATAAATCTTGTTGGATAACACATTAAATTAGGGATTAAGTTTTCAGCTCCCTTGTGAAGCGTGATGAGTTGGTTCTGACCAATTACCCTGCCTATAGTATATACAGTAGGTAAGCCAATGCCTGAGGTCTATATTTTGCTGGAGGGATGCCACATGAGGACCAAAATACCCAGACAAGACAGTAACTAAGGTAGCCGGAAAGATCTCAACTCATAACACACGCTTGATAAAGTCAGTGTGATATGTAAAGCAACGTGTCACTGTTAAACTTGTCTATAACTGCTGTGAAAGTCATTTAAATGTAACATTAAATGGTTTTGGGGAACACAATCCAGCCTTTGAGAGATACTGTATGGAGGCCTAATTAGGCTTTCACACGACTCTCTCACACACTCCCACACACACTTAACAAGGTTACACATAACACGCCATTATTTATACAGTGTGATTAGGGAAAGATTAAGACAGGTTACATCCTCACTTTTTGCTGCTTTATATAGGGATGTCACAATAGCAGAAATTTAGTAGTCAATACCAATGCCAGTGAATTTCCACGATTCTCGATACCAATTCAATGCTATGGTCAAAAACAAAGCAATAAATCCCATGTACTTCAACATACACTACTTTTATTACTATATTACATTCTGTTATTTTTGTTAGTAATTTAAACGGCTCATAATTCCCTCTCTATTATTTATTTTATATTGCTGTGAAAACATCTCCCTCATATAACTCTATTTATTCAAGTTTCTCGCAAAAAAAACGACATTTTACAAGATTACATTTGAAAACATCATGATAACATTAGACTTTACCTTTGACCAATACTAACTTTCCTGAGTAGAGCCTGAACGCATCATAATGGCAATCCTGTTAAGCTTTTATCTCGGTGCGGTACTGAGCTGCTTACCGGCTGCTAACAACTAACGTTAGCTTGCTCTCGTCCTGCTGATTTCAACATGGATTTGTTGATCGCAATGTGGTATTATCAGGGAAAAAACAGAGTGCATCCCTGGATGCAACAATAGTGAGTTTACTGCATCCCAAACACATTTTTGTATCGTCGACGGGATGCTGTCAGTCTCGAGCCTTGATGGTCCCTACGGTACCAGCGGTATTATTGAAAAAATGAGTACCGAGTACTGCCGATTGTTCTTGAATCACAAAACACGAACAAAGTTGCAGTGCTTATTGTTATTTTTTAAATCCTATTATTTCTGTCTCTCCTCCTGAATAACTGTGCTATACCAGTTGCCAGTGGAAAATTTGTGCATACATGAAAATATTGCCTTCAAACTTTCAAACTTTCAAACTCTAATTTTTCATTTTTCAAATGCATCTAAAGCACATGTGACCATGAACATAAAATCAACACATTATATATGCACTTTATGGTGCATTTGGCCCACCCAAGAAACTAAGTAGTGCCACTTTTAAAAGCTGTATACAAGCTGCTTTGCTGGCTGCATAACAAACACATATGCACTCACACATCTTTCTCCTGTATCTATTAATTTCTCTGCTCATGGCAGGTAGAATGGTATATAGCTGAGGACACTTCTTATTCACTCCCCCCTCTTTATGGTGTGGGCTGTACTAAACCATCTCTGTCTATTGTCCTTTTGTCCTCTCTGTTTCCATTACATTACAGTATGACAGAGACCCCCACCCATTACATTAGGATAGGCAGAGAGAACAGGATCCAAGATAAAGCATCTGCTGCAGTGATGTCAGATGACAGTTATGAAGCAGATTATGAGGCTTATAGTCTGAACTCTCTGCCTCCAGTTTGCTCTCTTAGCCTCTGACATCCTAACTGCATAATCCTCATGTGTTGTTTTTTTTTTTCTCACTGTTATGTTTGCTTTTTTTCCCCACTATTATTTTATTTTATATTTGTTGTCACTATTTTCTTTTGACATAGAATAAAAAGTGAGAGAAGACTGCTTATGGTGGGCCGGTGGGGAGGTGGATGGGTCCAACAAACACACGGCTTTTAATCAGGAGATTGGTGTTCGAGACTGGTGTTTTGTTTTATAAGTTACATTAGTGTGGTTTGGCAAATGTTTTTTAGTGACGTTTGTGTTTTCCGTACATTCCGTAACGTTGTTCCGTATGTATTGTACTTAGTTTTCGTAGGAATTTTAAGCCCAACCATGATATTTTTCCTAAACCTAAGTGAGTGGATTTGTTGCCTAAACTTAACTGCGGACATTACCTTAGTTTTGTTGTGTGGCGTACAGAGGACATGCGAAAAAGTCTAAAATGCGTCCTCATGACACGCGGAATATCTGTGCTATTTATATGCCTTCCCATAAGACTGGGTTGGGACAATGAGTGATGAAATATTGCATCATTACCATAGAAACCAAACTTGCAGAAACCACAAAACCAGACAGAAAACCAGATACACATCCCAACGTTTCTCTAGAGAGGAGCCTCGCAGACTCGTTGATGGACTGTGATACCCCATGGCGTCCAATATCAGCCATAGCATATGTTAAAACATAGAGAGAGATCTACAGTGTATTGGGATCTCCACCAGGTTAATAAAAAGACCGCAAACCAACGCAAACTACGCTTGTGGGTTTACGTGGTTTCCATCTCACCTTTCACTGCTCCTTCTTATCATCTTTATTTAGTCCTCATTGATCTCTTTTAGATGTCAGCATCATTACCACGCCATAATATTCTCTTTTATGTTTATAACAGCCAGATATGAAACATTCAAACAAAACTGCACTCGCCTCTGTTGGATTCATGCTGTGCTGTCATGCATGTGATTAATTAATTCTATTGGAATTGCTCACTTGGCTGGTAAACAAATCCCGCAACTAAACTGGCAGGTGGACCTGTTGTCTGTGGCTTTACCCCTCTCTATGCCCTTTAGTTCAATTCTCTGTCTCTCCGTGCTCTTTCTGACTTCATCTTCTTAACCTGATCCCCTTGCTTGCTAATAATAGCCTTGGCTTTAACAGAACAGGCAGGGAAACAGAGCAGTAGGGGAGTATTTGGGGTGGACTGTTGGCTGGATTCTCATTGGATTTTGTGCAATGTGCAGTTCAGTGGCTCCTATGACTTCTTTTAGCCCATTGATTTATAGTAGTAACTCTGCTAGGTGCAACCTTTTAATTTTCTTGGGGTTATTTTTAGTTTGTTTGTTCAAGGGGATGTTTTTATCCGCCAAAGTTTGCTCTTCCATTGGCTGCCCTAGATTCTAGAAGTAAAAGCTGAATGTGTGAAGAAAGAGCAGGCATATTTCTGTGTGGAAACATTTCTTGTCAGACCAAATCAAGATGTATGAAGCCGTGTGAGACCTGTGCTGTAGCGCGTTTTGTCCCTCAGATGGAAGAAATTAATAAAAGATGATGTGCAGGTTGCAAGACAGATTATAGGGAAGTGATGATATAATTTGACCTTTCTCCTAAAAGCTTGTTACGTGCTGAAGTGACAGAATAAATGCTATCCCAGCTTTTGGCTGGCAGCTGCAGTGAATCCCCCCCACCCCTATTTCGCTGTAATTCTTTATCCCTGCAAACAAATCACAGTACTGTGAAGACATCTGTTTGTAAAGTGCATTATGTGCGGCTAGTAGGCATGGCAAACTGCCACGTCTGTCACTTGCTGAGCAAGCTTGATAACAAAACCAGTAGGATATAGTCATTTGAAAAGAAATCCTTTAATTAGCATTTAGTGTCAGTACATGTGCTTATAGTGTCAAATGGATACAAAAGTAATCCAGTGTTTGACGCAAGACACATTAACGGTTTTCTTTTGCATTTAAAATTTAAAGGTCCTCCAGGTTGTCTGGTTTAGCATTAGTTGATCCAGGATTAAAAACGGTAGAATCGTGGGCTTTGAGAAGTGATGAGGCACGACGATGGAGGACTATGCCTCTTAAATGGAGGGGAAAACATTTGCGGGCAGGATGAGGCGTCACCTTAAATAAAGCATGGATCTGTCCATGCTGTCCATCTGATGAGGTTTATTGTGTCATAATTGTTGACGAGATAATGATGCCAAAGAGAAACTGATACCAGCAATCACCGGCTGACTGCTCTGCTATATGATATTCGCTCAATCAGTTGTAATAGCATAATGTACTCCTACTCGGCGCACCACAGGCGTACCCCGGCGTGGTAATGGTGCGGACCCACAGTCTCTGTGCAACAAACAGAAGCACATGGATAATGATTATGCAGAATGACGGTGATCAGTTGGAACAAAGGATTTCATTGGTCAAACATATATTTCCAGAAATCTGCTGAAGTCAAGGTCCGTCCGAATATTTTTTCCGCGCCCGAATGTTCCGCAGGGGTGTATAAGCACTCATAAGAACCCACAATATCAGTTTTTACAAATCCATGCTTGGACTGAAACGGCTTTATTCCCCAAACGGTCAGTCGCCATATTTGTGAGCACCATAGAGACTGACCTCCGATGGCGTGTGCTGTGCACTAAAATACATCACACCAATACAGCATCGTAGAAAGCGGAGCGTCCGTATTCATGGCGGTATTGAAAGAAATAGTGTCGGCACCATGGTATACTTCAATACCGTCCAAACCGACTGAAGGAATGTGGACATACTGCAGAACATTTCCTGGGCATCAACAGAAATTTACATTTTACCAACGTCTTGCTCATGCAATGAATTTGTAATCCTGACTGTCAGCCCATTATTCTGTCTTGTCTTGTCTTGTCTTGTCTGATAAGTGGGGAGTTTGGATATCTGCGGCTACATATTTGGGGTGATCTGCTGTTATGGGGGTGTTGAAAAGACACATGCTGAGTGTGTAATTACCTCCGAGAGTCTTCTCTCACTGTTTCGCATTCACATCTCATCTAATTTAATCCTTCTCTCTGTAGTAGCGACTGTATATTTAGCTCCCTGCTCTTATTCACTTTTGCTCTTTCTTTCTTTCTTTCTTTCTTTCTTTCTTTCTTTCTTTCACCCTCCACATAAATTATTTTGGCCCGGCCCGCTAATACTGTCGAGCTCCCTATCTGGAACTGCACAGAGGCCCTGTGGGATTTGCTTTTGTCGATTTGCTCGTTTTTTTGTTTAGGGCTTTTATTATTATTATTATTTTTTTTGCTTTTTTGTTCAGCGTCGTTATTTGTGTGTTCTTAGCTGGCGTGAAATCCCGTCATGTCATCTGGAGAGTTGAGGAACTGCTGAATCGGAAAAGTACAGCTGGTGTCAAGGTCTGGAAGAAGGAGAAAATGAGAGAAGTGTGTGTGTGTGTGTTTGTGTGTGGAGAGGCACAGAGAGAGTTAGGCGAAGAGACAAAAAAGAGCAAGGGTAGACTGAGACAAGGAGAGAGGCAGATATAGGAGGAACAAACAAGAAGAGGGAGAGCGGGAGCGTCTAAAAGGTGATGTTTCACATGATAGCACGTCCTGCAATGTTTCTGCACGGCAGCATCGGCAAATCTCTCCCGACTTCAGCTTTTCTTTTCTCTCTCTGTCTCTCTCCTCCAGCCAAGCAGGCAGGGTTTTCTGGAAATAAATAAATAGCCTTTCAGCCACTGATGCCTCTAGAGAAAGTGAAACGGGCTGCCTCGACTCTACATGAAAACAAAAAAACTAAAACAAAGCAAAATATCTAACTGTGATACCGAAGTCAGATTTATCTGTAGAAATCTGTAGAAACTGTAAGAAGACACAACGTCTGAAAACTCTTTTTACTGAGCTGAAACCCCCATAGGATGAAGCAAGGAGGCATAACAGTACTGAAAAACTTTTCTATACCCTCTGCAGTTCATGCAAGTGAATCCTTGCCAAAGACTGCTGTGATTGTAACAGGATTTACACAATAAGGCCATAACATGTGTTTTGCTCTCATCTATATTAAGCAAAACTATTTATACGTGTTCTGGCTTTTTAATGCTCTCGCTGTAGTTAATGCATCAGGGTGAGTTGTCTGCCGCTGCACTGATCATCACTTTTAAGCCCAGAGTACATAATCGTTATCTTGTTGGCACTCAACCGAAACCTTTAGAGGGCCAGCGGACCGTTTTCTCTCCCAAATAAATTCAGTAAATTTCATTCAATCACAAATAATTAAATGATGAAAACTTGTCTTTATTTCCACATAAACTATAACGGTCAGATAAAGGTGCTCTATACGATACCCAGAGCATTAATATAGCAGCATACAACTATTTTGCTATGTGAAGATATAGAAGAGACATGTCTACCTGAGCAGAGAATGAAGTCACTCTCCATCGGTGTGTGTGTGTTGAAAGCAGAAAACCTATTTATTTAATTTGGCTTATAATTATTGTCATACTATTTATTATCATGTATCTTAATTAGTATAATTAATATTTCTTATTTGTTTTTATTATATATATTCTTTTACCAATTATCACATTTTTACTATTCTTGATAGTTTCTGTTTTTTATTTCATTAATATATTTTAGTATCTACTGGCCTCTTATCGTCTAATTTTATTGCCCTCGTTTGTTGCATTTTTATTTTCTTTTATAAAGCACTTTGAGCTACATATGTTGTATAAAAAGTGCTCTATAAAGAAAGTTGTTATTATTATTATTTGTTGTTGACATAGCCAGGCTGTTATTACAGTTGCCTCCGAGCTGCCGGCTCGCCGTCGCCATGTTGAGAGCCGTGTGGAGGCAATAGAAATGTTCCTAATCCCGTATTTAGCCCCTTTAAGAAGATGTAATTTTGTCACCACTTAATCCTTGGAAACTATGTTGTACTGCTACTTAACAACTGCTTAGATCTCAGTGGCTGCAGAAGTATGTTGACTCTCTGGTGTCGATCACCCCACAGATGTATTACTGTCACTTTGAGGTAATGCTGTTTAGATCAAATATATTTGCAGGGATTTCTGTTTCACTGCACATTGACTACACTGGTTCCTTACAGTCTGAATATTTTGAGCTATAGGCAAGTGAAACCTCTGTGTACTTAGTTTGCAATCTCATGCTTGTTCTCCTGGTGCATTTTAAGTCATTGTAAAAGTTGACTCAATTACTCTCAACATCTCACTTTTGTATTAAACAGTCCAATTTCAGAGGCCAACCTATTTGTATTCAGTTGTACCTATTCTTAATTCTCCAGTATTGGAGTTTCTTTGCAGTTTTTATGTGCGACACTAGACCACTTCATCAGGAGCGTGACGCCGCTGTGGTAACAGCCGTTTTACAGCACAGCAGATTTCGGCCGACGTGCGTGGCACGCTAAGTTACCATGAAGTAGAGCTAGTGTGGTTTTGTGCATGCTTTCGTATGAGTGTGTGTGTGTAGTAGACAGTGTGAGAAGCGTGTAATAGGCTCACCTGTCCCTGGCTGCAGACTGATGGGCAGGTGGGGAGAAGTGAAACCAGATGGAAAGAAGAAGCGAGGGAGGAAGGGGAGGAACGAATGCACAGAGTAGATAAGGCTGCACTAGACTGCCCACGGGGTGCATGATATGTTTAGATTTTGACTTTGCTGATTAAATAGGCACTATTCTATAGTGAAAAAAATGGGTGGCATAGTGAGATAGTAGAAGGGAGAAAATAACTGAAGAAATATTGCTGGAAGGATGGATAGCCTGGAGAAGCAGGAATAGGGAGAAAATCTCTTTGCAGTATTTCCATTAGGCTGTATTTGGAGGTCAACCGAATCTATTTTGAAAAAAAAACAGATTTATTCAAGTTTTTCCAAGATTTTTAGCAGGATATTATCCCTTTTAAAAAACACTAATTCAAATCTCTTTGCTAAAATAAAGAAGACCTATTATGCTTATTTTCAGGTTCATGCTTGTATTTGGGGTTTCCACTAGAACATGTTTACATGCTTTAATGTTCAAAAAGTGCTTTACTTTTCTCATACCGGCTGTGCTGCAACACCTCTTTTCACCCTCTGTATGAAACGCTCTGTTTGAGCTGCTGTCCCCACCCCCTCCCAAAAAGCCCAGTCTGCTCTGATTGGTCAGCTGGCCCATTGTGTTGTGATTGGTCAGCAAAACAAAACTCTTCAGACTCCGCTTCAGCTCTCCGCTTCAACTCTCCGCTCTAACTAGCTTTGTTTGGGGGCGTGCCAGACTAGCTGCTAGGCAGGGTTTATGCAAATGTGTTATTTGGTGACATCACCACGTTACGAAACCGGAAGTGACACAAGAGTTCAACCGAACACCGAAAACATTTTTAGGTGACCAAAGTGTTACAATTAACTTACATGAACTGAAACCACACTGTGAAAGGGTTAAAGCTTTAAGACGAAAACGCGAACAACTCCCAGACCGGGCAACGCCGTGGTAGCTACCTTGTTGTCAATCACTAGTCACGCCCTAAAGCATACCCTGCTTTATCGTTTATTTTACTACTGAATGTTATATTCAAAACTCAGATCCTTCACTGCACATTTTCTGTGGATGTAGTGACTAACTCTGGGTTGTTTTGTTTGACAGGGTGAAGAGGAGGATCGTGCTGACGTTTTGTCCTGTCCAAGGTAAGCTGACGAGACACCGTATACGTCTTTGCTCCAGTTCGAACACACACTGCAACTCAATTGTTTTTTTTTTCCTGCTTTTCAATTTTTATCTCGCCGAATTTAGACCTCATGTTCTGCTTTTGTTATTTGTGCCGAGCAAGTTTCGCAAGCCAGGGGTGCGTGAAACTCATTTCATTTCCCGTATAAATAGGCATCAATGTTGCTCTCGCTCTTTGTTTTCCTGCTCACCCACCATATAAGCAGTGAATCTGCATCGTCTTGTAAATGTGTTCTACCATCATATGAAATCGCCCTGACACCGCTTTGAAGATGATGGTTTCAGTGCTGAGCACACTGTAAGAGATCAAATCAACAATGGGAGCCACATGTGTAAAAAGCCTCAGAAATACTGCGGACCTGTTTGGCATATGTGGGAGCAAGGCGGGTTGTATGAGATTATAGACACGGCCTCTTGAATAAGCGCTAAGATTCCCAATGAGCTGCTTTTAGTTGTTTGATTTCACGAATATTGTCGTAAAATTACGATTCAACAAGCGATCCCAGCAGCTGTCTTAAGAACCTCTGGCCTGCCAGTGCGGTGGTCTCTCTGTCAGTAACATGTCTCTGGCTGTATCTGGTTGCCGTGGTGACATGCACGTGTCAGCAGTAGGATGTGTGATGTGTGTGTGTGCGGGGTGGCGGGC
>CAKALG010014664.1:0-18161 GCA_916700815.1 Helicolenus hilgendorfi | reverse complement strand
GGGAAGTCGGAAGTCGAGCCATTTTGGCATCATGCGCCACTGAGCAACTTTCATAGGAATGAACGGGGCCCCGTTTCCACCGCTGAATCCAGTTCTCTTGATACATCCATGGTACACTCGCGCACACAGAGGGATGAGGAGAGGAGACACCACAGAGGCGTGTGTGCACCGTGATCTCTCTTGTCACGGCGGTCAAGCCAGTGATTGGAGGAGCGCGCTACAGGTTACAATAGTAATACAGAGTAATACAGAATACCCGAGAGCCTTACTTCATTATATTCCATTATATTCTGAATTATCACCTGCTGCCTGAATTTAGTTTTTTCCTTAACTATATAAAAACATTGTTCTAGTGCTGACACTATATTTAACTTAGGAGGAGGGGAGCTGCTGTGCTTCCCTGTGTGTGTAACAGAGTGTATGCGCGTTGTGAATCCGTCTATGTAGACACATTTTGTAGACTATGTAGACACATCTTCCTATCTGAATAACGCACCCTTTAAATAGCAGGAAAATACTGCGCCAGACTTTAGACCAGATTTTTGTTGGTAAATGGCGCAATTGCATTTTGTTGCTTCAAGAAAGCAATGCGTCAACAATGCACCTGACTACACCTCATTTTAAGACCAGCATGCCCATGGGCACACAGATGGGCGCGAGTACATTTGCTAATTACACGTGGGCGAGGAAAAGACAACTGCGTCATTCTGAAACTAGCAATGACGCTTTGATAGGTCATAAGATAGCGCCCTATGTATGAATATATATGGAGTTTATGTGTCTGTTTACATGGGTGGCTATTTGTGAGTGCAGAGGCTGTCCCCAATTCTGCACGAGTAAAGAGGTCAGGTTTTGGGTGTGTGTAAGAGGGGGGACCCCCTTTTTGGCAGGTCAGTCAGTGCAGTAGCAGCTATGTGCCAATGAGTATATTAGCTGATGGAAACAGGCTTTTCCACACAGACACACACACATAGAAAAATTCAAGTGATGAACGATCAGTTTAGGATTTCCATTATTAAAACGATGCAGTTGTGCGGTTCATTAGACACATGTTTTGAGGAGACAAAGACCTGCACACTATAAATGAATATCACGACCCAGAAGACGAGATCATGAGTCCCTCTCCTCCCACGCACCATTGGATGTGTGTCTAATACTTTAGCGGCAGCACCCGCAATATAGTCCCTGTGTGTCCTGTCCAAGTACAACCTCTACAACATTTTTATCACTTACATTTTGAGTTATAGCCGGCCAGAGGCTCAGGATATTAAATGTGGAAGTGACTGAGTGAGTCTGCCTTCAGATTCGGTTTCCGAAGAAGGGATGAGTCAATTATAGTAATGCAGTATTTAGCATTTATTAGACCTTTTTAATCCTGGAAGGATCAGAGAAGGAGGTCGGTGTTTGAGGAGGAAGATTTGTTTTTCTTATTAACTGTCTTAAAATAGCTTCTCTGGCAGATTGAGTTGCTTATCTTACATTTCCTTTTGTCTTTGCAACCATTTTGCTTTGTCTTCTATTCAGCGGCCATCTGCATGTATCTCTCTGTGTATACAGCCATTATGTGAAGGTACACCTGAGCAGGATCATGTCTCAAAGCTGCTTAACCAAGTGGTTTTAATTTTGTAGTCAATATGTGTTTTTAGGCATGCATAGAAAAATGTGGATCAGGCTATAGTTATAGATAGAGGAATTCATCATGTGTAGACCTACATAAGAAAGTATTAGGTCCACCTTGACTTGTCATATTTCACATCATATTTATCTTTGTTTTGATCATTTCAGCTGGGCATACACTGTACGATTTTAGAAATGTTGTGTTATTCCTACTCCTACTGTACAAGTAGATTGTTAGCGATGTAATGCCAAAGCTCACAGTTTATGTGCTCACATGTACGGTCCCGTTGGCCTCTGAGGACCGCTCTGGCTGT
Source organism: Helicolenus hilgendorfi (assembly GCA_916700815.1). NCBI lineage: Eukaryota > Metazoa > Chordata > Actinopteri > Perciformes > Sebastidae > Helicolenus > Helicolenus hilgendorfi. Next base: position 16,230 of record CAKALG010014664.1, on the reverse strand, counting down.
TGAGAGTTGTCATTAAAGATTTGTTTGAAAGCTCCCATGCAGGTTAAGTTAGTTTTCTAGCAGAGGTCTGTACGGGTCACAATGCTAACAAGGCAGAAACATGCTCATCTCGGGATGGAGTTAATTGATTCTCGGTTCCCCCTGTACACTGCACGGCAAACGACCCCCGACAAAGCTGAAATTTGGTCCGATTCTAAAATGAGTCGTGCAGCGCAAAATTCAGGCCAGTCAGGCCTTTGTACTTTTTTGAAATTATATTCCACCCATGCAATGAGCCCTTCACAAGACTGAATCTGCCTAACGAAGTGTTTTCAGTTTGGTTTCAAATCCAGAGGTGGGTGTTGTTCCACATTTTGAGGCTGATAAGAATAGACTATTAAGATAGATTCGTGACAGAAAAAGACATCAGAAAACATTTCATCATAGTTTTTGTGAGCCCATATTGGGAGAAGAAGAAAAACAAAAAGCATCTGTCAGCTTGTGTCAAGAGAATCATATGAGCTGTAAGGAGGATGATGGAGCCTCGGGAGAGCAAGCTGTCATTTAATTAAGTAGACGTGAAGCATGGGGAGCTGTGTGTGTGTGCATGTGAGTGTGTGCTCTCCATCTCCGTGCTCGTTCAGCTGTGGGTGTGTTTGCTGACAGTACCAGCAGGAGCTGTTCTGTGCTTCACTATAGGTCAGCTTTTCTTTGATAGAGAACAAAAGAGCAAAGTCCAGATCAGATTCCCTCCTTTGTCTTACCCCTCGCCTCTAGTATAGAACAGAATAGAGTTCAATTATCCTGGTTGTTATCACGCAGGTTGTTATTTACCTCAAAAAATAAAATGCCAAACAAATAGATTTAGACTCTTCTAATTCTCTTACCAAACGGCTCGGGTTAGAGCAATAATCTGGAACTGAGCCTTGTCACAGCCCATTAGCTTTACTCCGGCGGGATTGCTGCTTCTGCAGACTGGGAACTGTAAATACAGGTTTGGCCTGGTTACAAAAAGTTTGAGGGGGAAGAGATTTTTTGTGACGTCCCCCTGGATGGAAAAGTCTCCAAGTCTTGAGAGCAAGGCGTCACCACACTGGTGACTGTGCAGGGATAAGTTGTTTTCACTTGTTTGTAGCCCTGACAGCAAAACACTCTTCAAGGAGGAGGATAGAAGTTACGCTGTCTGAATGGTTGGCAGGCGGGTAGTATCTCCGGAATTTGTGCTGGCCTATTTTCTGTTGAGATGTGATGCCTGGTGAAGTGCTGACTGAAGACTGAGGCTCCAGTTGAGGACATGCTTGTGTTCCTCTGTGATAGGAACAGTCATTAGGATAATTTGACTCCCAGAGAAAGCAGACAGGCAGATGACAATAAGCTACTTCCTCTCGCTGGAATTGAATTGGTAATTAGCTTTGCCCCAAATCAAGGCAGGATCATTTGATGGACGTAGCCCATTAAGATGTGTCCTTAGGAGGCTTTAAAGGGCCTGACTGAACCTGCTCCTTTGGGAGGCTGTCTATAATCAAGTGAAAAGCTATTATTATTTGGATGATCTTTGTCCACTTGTAATGTCAAAAAGTTTAATCAGGAATTTATCCTCAAAAGATCAAAAACATTTCATGATATTGGAGTTCATAGTTCAACATATTGTGGACAACGGGCAAAAAGTGTACCACGATAATAGTATATGTAAACATCTATATAACTCGGACTGTATACATGAAGTGGACGTAGTCACCGTGATGTCACCCACTGGTTTGTGGACTGCCGCTTTGAAGCCTTGAGTTTGGAATTTTGTCTGTCTGTCTTGAACCGTTGTCACTGCAAACAGGCTGGGCAGTTTTAGTCATAATGTGGTGTTGAATGTGGAGTTGATGTCGAGGAGGGATAAAATATGACTGTTTTTTTCCATGTATGATAGTCAAGTTTTTGTTTTGTCTCCTAGGGACAACTAGTGCAGTCCTAATTCATGGTCAAATTCCTTTACTGCAAGTCAACAGAAATAATAGGTTTAGTGTGGAACATATTTCTTATCACAAATATCATATAAGCTAGTTTTTCAAAACAGGCGGAAACGTTTTGTACTGCCAGAAAACCCAAACATTCATATAAATGTATGCATTTGTGGACTGCTTTCAAGCAAGAAACCCTTTTGCATACCACAAGAAACAACCTTCAAATAGAGCTTGATCAGCGTCACGGGATAGTCTGAAGTCCAAAGTAAATATAAGAAATAAACACAGAAAGACGATAATTACTGATGCTGTCCTTACCCTGTAATGGAAAAATCTGGATTGAATTATAATGGTTTATCCGGCTGCACCTGTCCAATGCACTAGAAGAGACAGAAATATGACATCATATTTTTCTACATCGAAATCAAGCTTAAGCCCCTTTTATCACACTTTGTACAGTTTGGTTTTCTGTGGCAGATTGAGTTTCATATAAATATTTGCTGTAAAGCTCTCCCCAATGCACAGGGTGACATTGTGTGGACAGTTGAGGATTTCTGCTTTATATCACCATGGCAATACGCCTGATGGCTGACTCAGGGTCTCCATAGAGACCAAGAGGTAGGTTAATATGAGGTCACCGCGGTGACATTCACCTCGGTCAACCTAAAGCCAATGGAGGTCAGAGTCGATGCACGGCCATGATGTGAATGATGATGGCAACGAGTACATCGGAAATCACGGTTGCCATGGCGATCGAGAGGAAAGAGGACTAATTGAAGGGGCTTAAGGGAGGGTCAGCATCACAGCTGGGCTCTCGGTCGTCCATCATGTCAGCCTGCCTAGACTTCCTGACGGCCCAAGGTGAGATGGAGACGGATAGACAAAGACAGGGAGAGAGTGCACAGAGAGGAGAAGGAGGAGGAAGATGTGGGAGGGAGGGAGGAAAAGTGGGAGGAGGAGGAGGAGTAGGGGATTTGTTCATCGATCACTCGGCGCCGTCTGCTGACATGGCAGCTACAGGACTCCTTTGTGTTGGCAGAGACACCATATTTCTACAGTAGGTGTTTTGGCGCACGCCACTGTGTCCACACATGCATGCGCTCTGGCACCTGCACCTCAGCATTAAAGTCGAGGCATGCCCTCTCCTCTTACAGCCGTAGAGATCGGATGATGTGTGTGAGGTGAGTAGCAAGTGTTTGCCAGCAAGAGAGAGAGAGGGATGCTAAATAAGTTATCCGTTTATTAAGCTGACATATTTCAAAATGTCTTTGCTACAAGTAATTGTGTCAGACTTCTCGGTCTCGCAAAGGCAGCGCTGACACCAGGCTGTAGTGAAGGTTGACCTTTGCTGCGTAGAAAGGGCCTCATGTGGTGTTCCTCTGACACCGTTTGTTTCTGCTGCCGTCAGTTCACCCAGCACAGCCGCCCTGTCCCTCGCTGCGTGGCATTATATTTAGCGTCGAGATGAGGCCCTGCTGGCAGCTACACGCTGTGGAGGGAAATGGACCTGAAGAACAGATGAGGGAAATCATGTGTGAGAGCCAGCATACAATTCGTGTGTTACTCATCTGCAGGCGGAGGAGCTGAGTAAAACAGATACTGATGTCAGGGAAACCATTTGTGAGAGCGATCCGACACAACAGACAGTCCTGCTGTCGAGGCTAGAGGGACTTGTTCTACATCATCGGCTCTCTCAATCCTCCCAACTTCATCCACATTAATGGTGTAGTGGGAAAATGGGACGAAGCTCGCTGCACAGATTGCAAATGAAATTTCCCTCCCGTCATCTGGGACTACTTTTCCTGATTTTCTATTCCAATTACGCAAAGCTTTGCTGTCATATCTAGGCAGTCTGCAATGGCTCATTTGAGCCCCTGTGATTCTAAACGCTGCTGTAAGCACATGTTTTGAGCTTCTCTACTCATTTCTAGCACTATTTATTCCCCTTGCCTCACATCTGTCCCTTGGGGCTAGCCCAGCTTAGAATAAACATCGAGCTTTGTCTCTATGGCAACAGCTGCACATGCTGAACGGTAGAGCAGGCATGGAGTAGGTAGGAAAGGGTGGTGATGGTGGTGCATGTTGCTAAATGGGATCTAGTGGTCTTTCAAGTGATTTGGTGCAAGGCTAAGGCGGTCTCAGATCTGCTAGAGCCCCCATGAGACACGTCTTTCTTTCTAGTGGAAACCAAAGAAGAAGCACAGAGTGATGGGAGTTAGTTGCCCGGATAACCCAGTAGGGGTGGGGGAAAAAATCGATTCACCTACGTATCGTGATTGTTTGTTTTTTTACCATTTCTAAATCAATGTTTTAATGCCAGAATCGATATATTTGCTTCATTTGAGTCTATACAAAGGTAGAAGGAAGTTACCGCTTTTATTGTTGTAGTCTGAGTAACGTGACGCTATATCCGTTCTGTATCTGTCACCAAAACAAACCGCAACAAGCCAGAACGACAAAGCTATGTTAAATACATTCAAACGGCCTTGATAGAGCTGACCATGGATGTATAAAGAGAACGGAGCTGACGGGAGAGCTAGTGACAGACTTGGCGAAGTTAGTCGAAGTACAAACCTGTGACTACGTCCGATTTTTAAAATAAGCGGTAAACAAAGGGAACTGTATATACAAAATACATATATGGAAATAAGATTGATTGGATTATATTCACCAGAAGTATAAAACATCACATGCCCCTTATAAATATAAAAGGAAATAACACTAATTTATGAGGGAAATGTCTTTATTTGATTTTTGGGTTGCTGGAAAGAAAATAAAAAATAATGCCAGACAATGACTCATATATTTGTCTTCAGGACATCTCTGACTACATACATGCTGAAAATCAAACATTTTTACAGTAACAATTTAGATATTTTCCAAATTTAAAGTCCCTAGAAGTCTATGATTCAACTTTTTCCCATGGTCTAGTGCTAAAAAAGTAAACAAAAATCCCAATAAATCGTAATTTTGAATCATGATGCATATCGAATCGGCACCCAAGTATCGTGATAGTATCGAATAGGGAGATAGGTGTACCGTCCCAGCCCTATAACCCAGTTTAAGCAGCCCGATGCGGTTGGGCTGTGAAAGCCACCCAGTCAGTCTGTCAGTTGGTTTAAGCTCACCCTGACCCCGTCTCCCTTAACACCTCGATTACCCGGCTAGCCTGTTCGCAATTAAAGCAGCTTTTGCCTCCATCCCACTTTCTGTGACAGCCTGAGGAAATGTTGGATTGTTCCGGCCAATACGCTCAATCCGCTCAAGCATGCAGAGCATTTGTTTTTCTTTTTTTCCTCGTTCACTTGTCTAAATATTATTTAGTTCCACCATTGAGCCGGATTTGTCAGCAGGGATTTAGCTGGGCATGTTTTCACTCCCCATGCTGATGGCTGACTACTTCCAACACTCTATGTTTCTAAATTTTTTTCCTGACTGTTTTTATGTAATTTGAGGATTGTGTTCAGTTGTACCCATCTGCTTCCCTGGTTGTTTCTAGGCATCTGTTGCCAGAGCAGTATGACCTCTGACCAGATTCATGCGTCAACAGGCAGCTGTCTGTTCAGACCTTTGTTAGGCAATCAGAGGATAAAACTGCTGGTAACACAGATATAGCGTGACGTCATCGTTGCTGGTACCCCCCGCTGCTGCAATCATCACTAACCATCCCTGAAGGTTATCTGATACCAGCGTCTCAAGGTCGTTCCAGGGGGGTTGGCTCTGACTCAGGAAGTGATTATAACCGCTCCTCCAATTGGCTAGTCCTCTGCTCAGTTGCATTCACCCTTACTTCTTGTTTATGCATTATGTGCATCTGTTCTGATAAATGTGATCTCTCTGTATCAAGGCTGTTGATAGCCAATTCGGCTTTGTCTTCTACTTGTAAGCATTGACCTAGAAGAAGCACACGAAGCACACGCTCCAATCTGCTGTTATGTGCAACATGAAGCCTCTCCTGGGCAGAGCCAGGCAATTCAATACCACTTCCTGTCCTCACCTTGTGCAAACAGGCAAGGCCGAAGAGGTACCATTTCAGGGAAAGTGGGGGAGGGGGACACTCTTGTGTCAGTGTTCTTGTCGAGTAATTATGTGCAGGGACAAACGGCTGGCTTCAAGGGGAAAACAAATGAGGTGGGCTTTAGAGCATCTTGTTAAACCTGGGCTGATCCATCTTTGTGTGTGTGTGCAATGCATGTTTGCACACCACCTGTGTGGATGGAGTGTGACCTTTTCTGGAGAACTAATAGAGAAAAAAATGTCCTCCATCCTCTTCCCAGTTGGCTCTTGTACTATCATATACATATCACAGTATGCCAATGTGGAGTCAAGAAGACAAAGTACCCTAGAGAGCGACAGAGACTGTCAGCCTGCTGCCACCTCCTTCAATCCCATACTAATCAGCATCAGATGAGTAGGTTATGTTGCCATGAAATGCACCTACTTCTGAATGGATTAGTCTATTCATTATTTAAGTAATTTATCAAGCAGAACTGCCAAACATTCCTGGTTCGTGTTTCTTAAACTTGAGAATTTGCAGTTTTTTCTCTGTTTTAAACCATTGACTTTGAATATGTCATCTTGGACTTTGAGAAATTGTGTATTTTTCTCTACGTTCTGACACTTTATAGTCTACACCAGAGGTTCTCAGTCTTTTTCTGTCATGCCCCTCTTCAGAAGCTGAAAAAAAAAAATCAGATTTAATTTTTATCAATCATTAACAATAACTTGGGAAAAATAAAATGAGCCAAGTTGAATTTCATTGTAAGTATTCATCAAAGTAAGAAAAGATTCATGTAAGCAAGATTGCCTTGCTAGCATCAGAACACTTTTGTTTGTTTATGTCACCACATGAACCCTCACCCCCACCCCCCTGCAGTGGATCTAGGCCCACCAGTTTTAAGGCCCTGACACAATTTCGGGCAGTTGGTAAACATCTGTCGCCCTAGTTTTTACGGTGTGTCTCGCACTGTTGGCACTTGTCTGCCCGTGTCGGAGGCTTTTTTTGAATCTGCGGCGGAGCCCTTCTGTGAAAAAAATCACTCTGATTGGCTGTTCAGCTTACTGTAAGCGAATTAGTGCACGAGAAGAGAAAAGCAAACAAGTAAAATAAAGAGGACACACACAGAACACTCTTCTCATCATCTTCATCTCATCTGACCATTCCAATACACAGATATTTTCACAGCAACATGGCCATCTGGAATGAAGCTAAGTGGTGATTGAGAGTGGTGTGCAAATGGTTGGCAAACGCTGATTTATTTCATTTATGTATCATAACAACGGCTTGTATATCCGCCGTTGTCAGTCTTCCGGTTTCCCTTTTTGAATGACGAGTGCAGACAACCGCCACCTGCTGGTGTGGAGCATTATTTCTTCTCACGCAGGCGCAGGAAGTACACGCTAGTTGGCCATTGGCTGTAGTCTTTGCGGTGTGTTCAAGTGCAGCTTTTTAGCCAAGACAAAGTCGTGAGGCGACGCAACAGTCGGGTCTTCGTTGCCGTTAGTTCTTTGATGTCGGTTTGGTGTATCTGGGCCATAAATAATTGAAAAAAGAATCAACATATTAATTGATAATAAGAAAAGGTCTCACAATGTACAATTTTGCTTTCCTATCTACTGATGCTTATTACTTGGGAATATAATATTTTCTCTTTTTCTTCTTGGACAGAGTTGTTTACAGTGACGAGACAGGAAGATGGATGAGCTGCAGGATGTACAGCTGACTGAGATCAAGCCGCTGCTGACCAATAAGGTGAGTTGTGGGGAGGTCAGGATGGTGAAAAGCTGCTGAGGCAACAGGCAGCACCTGAACTAATTAAATTTGTAGAACCGCACATACATACTAAACACACATGTGGTGCACATTTAAAGTGAATGAGCATCCCATATGGTCCTCCCAGGCAAATGCATAGTCTAATATACACTAGGCCTGCACACTCTGCAGTCCTGTTCATCAGAGTGAATTATTCATATCTGCTTGACTGTGTCGAGTGAGGAAAGAAAAGAAGGGCGAGAGCCAAGAGAAAAAAAATAGACGGAATGAGGCAAGAGAGAAGAAGAGAAGCGAGCCGTATAACGTAAGACGTTTAGAGAGTCAGAAAAGACAGACAAGCAAGAAAGAGGAGACATCAAAGGAGAAACTTTAAGAAACTCATCTCTTTATTTCTGAGGGCTTGAAAGATTGTAGGAAGTGAGCGACGGCAAAAACAGACAGAAGTATGGAGGAGGAAAAATCCAAATGGCAGATCAAAGCTCTTCCCATCCTCTTCTGGCCTCCTCCTCCTCCTCCTCTTCGTTGCTCCATCTCAACAGCTGATTAGCTGATTAGAAAGAATGTTTTGTTCTCCCCCAGGCAACTGTCACAGACAGTCAGGAGGGTATAGCTCCTCAGAGGAGAAATGAGTAGTGAAGAATCAGGTCTGAGGAGATTGCATCACTTAAGTGGTTGGAGGACATTTCTCCTTGTTGGGCTGCATTCTGCCTAAAGTATATATATATATAGTATACAGTATACATCATACATCATAAATATCATCTGAATGAAGGATACTGGTACTGACCTCTCACTCCACCTAGTGGCCGGCTCATTAAAAAGACAAACCAGGAGTCTTGAAAGCAGATAGAGATCGTGACATGATAACAGTGATGAATGAGGATTCTCATTTTGTTTCTAATCCTGTGCAGAAAGAGATGAAAACACGTTCTGATTTCGATACAGATAATACTCTTATGAATGATTACAGTGACGGTGCAGCCAGGTACGAGGAAGAACTAAGTATTGTCTGCAGCAGCAAAGTAGCCATAACAACAGAAAAGAGCAACCTAACATGTGTAATGGGCTTCTGCAAAGGCTACAAATGTATGAGATTATAGATGCTACAGCAACTACACAACAAGTACAACATGCATAAGAGAACAAAACAAGAAAAAAGGGTAATAAACTCATAACAATTATGTAAGCACAGCTGCGTCACATCTTTGGCCGATCAGATAACTTGGAATAATTCTATAAAAACTGTCATCAATCTCCTCATGTTGAGGCAGCTTACCTTCATGAAGGTGCTTTGTAATAAATAGACCTTAAAGGGGTAGTTTGGGCGTTTTGAAGTGGGGTTGTATGAGGCACTTATCCATAGTCAGTGTATTACCTACAGTAGATGACGGCTGGCACACCCGTGCGGTAACTCCTGTCTGTTTCTCCAAATTGGGGGGATGCAGACCGTTATCCACTGTAAGTAATACACTGACTATGGATAAGTACCTCATACAACCCCACTTCAAAACACCCAAACTATCCGTTAAAGCTTTTTAGTAATAAACCTGGGGCTATTTTCTTCATGGAAATATTGCTAATTCCTTCCTGTACTTTCATCTTGTCTCTACAAAAGATAAAGCTGATTTCTGATTCAACACTTCAGCACCAGAGGAACTGCATTATAGCAGTGGAATATTGTAGACTTCGGTTAGAAACATGTTTTTACTATGATTTCTGCTGCACAGCTATTTTAGTAAGAAGAAGAAAGGGAGAGCTTTATAGCCACCATCTGCCTCTCTGCACCAGTATGTACCTTACTGGTCTGTCCTATAACTGAATCCCACGAGAATCGTCTTTGTTGTTTCTGCCCACTCTTGCTTTTCTGCCCGTCAGTAGCTTCCTGCTGTCTGAATAACCACCAAACACCAACTGAGACTTTACTTTCTGTAAAAATGCTTCACCGTTACGTTATACATGCAAAGAATGAAGTTGTTTTAAAAACTAAACTCATTTCTCATACTATGGTGTCTGTACCTTAGTGTTGATGATGATAATGATGATGATGATGATGATTAAGGGTGCTTTCACACCTGTGGTTTGGTTCATTTGGTCTGGACCAAAGGACAACATGATGCATTTAATTCTGGTCCGGTTCCTGTTCACACTGAGTTTTTACAAACGAACCAGAGGAGTAAACATGAAGTTATACTGACTGACAGGTAACTCGTTGATTGGACAGTTTTTTGGCAGTTGTCATTCTGCATCATCAGGGCTCACGTGGGGAAATCAAATTCTGGTGACTGACAGAGGTTTAAGCAGCACTTTAATAACTGATTATAAGCGTTACTAGTATTATTAGACTGCAAATCGACTGCATGTTATGATGAATAATGGTAGAAACAGGACTGTACAGAAGCCCATTTGCACGCTCCCAGATGACTGGTGCGAACGTTGGGATCGCACGCAATCGTGCATGAGGCGTATTACTGTGGGATCGCTGTCACACACCTATTAATGGAGTTAATGAACTGACAAAGTACACAGAGTCGGATACAAGCACAGCAGTTTTAACAGCTTTTGACCTATTAATCAGGGGATATACCCACACTGAGGTGCTTATATACATTGCCTTAAATACGGATCAATAAGATCGCTTCCTGAACAGATTGCACGACCAGCAGATGGATTTATTAGTAGTTTAGCTTTTGAAATCATGCTAAAATCACATACTATCTGCTCTCATACAATCCTGTGGTTGAAGATGTATGAAAGGAAGAAGACAATTTGTTTTCCTAAAAAAGGTTTTGCAGTCATAACTGGCTGTAATCAGAAAATTGCCACAATTATGTATCCCGACCTCATAATCATTTGGACCAATATATTCATAAACAACTAGATGAAGTGCTCGCCACAGTATGTCACGCCCAATCACATTATTCAGAAATTACAGCCTTTACTAGGAGACATTACACCCGACTCAGTTTAAATCTGTAATGTGCTTAGGAAATGAAATGAAGCTGATCAGACATGATTATTGTTGCATAATGACCAAATGTTTAGATCTAATCATGCTAACCAAAAGACGTTAGGAGCTTGTAAAAAGTGGGACACTGCCAGATGTATTCTATTTGTTCACACATGAATACTCCGTCAGAGTGTCACACATATACAATAGGTATTATTATTGGCTTTATGTATATAGAAATATGCCATCTATGAGCCTATGGTATATTTTAACTCTCCCCTTTTACTTTTCTTGCAGAATGCACGCAACTTTCAAGATTTCGACTGCCAGGTGAGTGTTGGTCTCTGCTCCCACACAAAGCACTGTTGTGCCAAGGAGATGCTGGTGTGTTAGAGGAAGGGGGTTGGGGCGTCAGGACACAACCCCATTGTCACCCCCCTACTGCTGAACCCATTTGTTTACTTGCCCTACATCTGAACATTGTTCGTCACAGGCAAAATCCAATTTTACCCCACATTTTACCCTGCTGGTGAAATATAGGATTTTTTTTGGATAAGGGTTATCCCCCACACTACTAGCCGTTAACTGAAGGTGACAGCGTTTGAATGCTTTTGTCATGCATTGTTTTTGCTCAGCTTGTTCTTGAAGTTTGTCCTTGCTCACGCAATACAACAGAAAAATTCTGTTTCAGCTCACGCCATTGTAGTAGTGAGTGAGAATGCAAAAGGACACGACCGGAGTCTATGCAGAAAACAATACTGAAGAGGGTTAGCATGAGTAAACCATTATCTGCTGGAATGTAAATTCTTGGCTGATTGTTTTGTGGTGAACCATTTGCTAAATTTCAGGGTTTCTTTGTTTTGCATGGATGTATACATTCTACTTGTATGACTTTACTGGTATTTTGTGCACTGTGGATCATTTGTACTGAGGAAAAGCCACCAACAAATAGGCCACATTGGTGACCTATTTGTTTTAGTTAGGGCAGGGTTTGTGATACACCCTATAAGGAAGATTTAGAGGTAAGCTTTGTGTTTTCTTGTTGTTCTAAATACAAAGCCTTCAGCACATGTTAACTAGAGCTGCAATGATTAATCAATTAGTTGTCAATTATTAAATGAATCGCCAACTATTTTGATAATCGAAAAAAAAGTCTCTGATTGCAGCCTCTTAAATGTGAATATTTTCTGGTTTCTTTACTCCTCTATGACATTAAACTGAATATCTTTGAGCTGTGGACAAAACAAGACATTTGAGGATGTCATCTCGGGCTCTGGGAAACACTAATCAACATTTTTCATCTATTTTCTATTCATCTATTCAAATAACTAATCGATTAATCGAGAAAATAATCAACAGATTCAGAGTCAGGTCTTTTTATGTGATAATGTAAGATAATTATCATTCAAGAAAAAAGGGGTATTGTCCTTGAGCAGCACTGTTCCAGATCCCTTTCTTTGATGCTTTTTTTGTTGGGGAATGGGATTGCCGGCCCTCCACCTGCCCTCCACCTCCCAGAGACAAGCACTCTGCTCTGTTTCATAAGCGTCACGGCTGCAAAGGGTTAAATCTTTCATCCCTCTCTCACTTTCTGCAGTCACTGCTTCCAGCATCCCACCAGAGCTAAATATAGCTGCTGCAGGCAGAGGAGGAGAGTAAAGCATGTTAGCTGGAGCCGGCATGCTACATGCTCCATTGCTGTCTGCTTTGTCACTAACACATTAACATTCATAAAATGCTGCAGTTGCTCAGCTGCTCATATTTCCAATGTCATAGCTCATCCTCTTGTGATTCAGCTCAGGTCCTGCAGTTGTACTTTAGAGAAAGAATTTGTCTCAGTGGTAGTGAGGCAGTCTCAAGTGTATTTGACCTTATTTCTATGGCAGCCATTTTGACCTCACACGGTCACATTCGGGAGTCTAAAATAAATTATTAAGACAAATCCATAAACTGATGATTCTTTGACCGCCATTTGCAAAGTTTCCATATAAATAATGTTACTTTAACACTAAAGCCAGAACTTCATAGATATTATAGTTGGAAGACATTTTTACATCTGGAATCTCACACGTGTAAATAATACAACTAATGATAACCGAACTACATTTAGCCTTCCCAGGGTCCTGATATTACGCATGCCGGCTCACTGTCACACAGTCATGGCTTACTGACACACTTGAATAGAGGTGTTATTACTAACACCAGAGCTTTTCCTACTCTGAGAAGTCAAATTGTCTGCTTTGAAAAAGGCCTGTTGTCCAAATAAGCTAGCAATCTTTGGAATAACTAGAAAATACAAATTAATTTAAAGACCTGCAAAGAGGTATAATTTTCCTTCTGGACTTATGTGTTCATATAAATGAGAATGTATATATATATTTTTTTATTTCTGGTCTATAAAATGTCAGAAAATGGTGAAAAATGTTGATCAGTGTTTCCCAAAGCTCAAGATAACGTCCTCAAACGTCTTGTTTTGTCCACAACTCAAAGAAATTCAGTTTATGCCACAGAGGAGTAAAGAAACCAGAAAATATTCACATTTAAGAAGCTGGAATCAGAGAATTTTTTTTTTTTCTTAAAAAAATTACTCAAACCGATTAATCGATTATCAAAATAGTTGCTGATTAATTTAATGTTGACAACTTATCGATTAAACATTGCAGCTCTAATGGAAATTAATTTAAAGAGCTAGAAGCAGGTAAAATTTTCTCTCTAAACTTATACTTTTGTGTTCATAGAAATGAAAATGTAAGACATTGAAATTCTGAGAATTATCTTATCTTATTAGCAATTTAGCAAATATCCCATCCAGGCTTAATCCTCCTCACAGCTCCACCATCACTCTGAGCAAAGATATGACATTCCAGCATCTGGAGGACAAATCCAGCTGCTCTCCTCTTGACTAGTACTAAAGCTCCTACCACAGGCGGTCTGCAGGTACTGCAGCAGTCTCAGTCTAAACCCTATGCACCTGCGTGAGGAGGGCAGCGTGGATGATGGTGGTGAGGTGGGGTCAGAGAGGAGAACCTAGAGGGTGTGGTGCTGCAGTCATGTGTTCATTCAGATGTCCTGCTTATGCCACCGAGAAGCGAGGAAGATTGTGAGTCAGCCTCCTTCACCCATGATCACTGAGTTCCCTCATGGAAGTGGAAATGGCTGACTGTACATTTTAAAAATAGATCATCTAAGGTTGATGTTTGCTATGCAGAGCGGAAAGCTGAGGTGTTATCCATAGACAGTTTTTTTCCATATAGGGCACTGGTTTCCAACCTAGGGGGTCCCAGCACCCACTAGGGGTCGCTAAAGCTTTGCGGGGAGTCACAAGGCCTTCTTGATTTGAAGGGGTGTAAGACGACATTTTAAAATAATATACAGTTTGTCTATAAGTCAGCATTTCATTAATTTCTGTGAAGAAAATTAAATGAAATTGTTATTTTTAAAGTTTGGATTATTATTTAAGATATAAACAGGATAAGGACACGAGAAGATCTGAACACAAGTTATTTTTGCAGAGCCTTCCCTCTCTGCTAAACAGCCTCGTCCTGCTTTAGAAAATTACGTAGTTAAAACAACTAAAGAGCTAATAGAACAATGGCCAAGTGTCAGAGAGAAGAAAACACTGAATGTGTCAAAAAATGAGCCTAAGTAAGTATGATTGTTAAAAATAAAATAAAAAAATACATAAGACAGAATTGTATTAAAAGTTCCTAAATATAACAGGAAAACTGATATTTGATTCAATATTCACAGGAAATAATCTGCTAAAAAATTCATCCAAATTGCTCGTTTTAAACAAACGTCCTGCTGTTATTGCGTTCAATATTTGGATTAACTGTACAGTTTATCAGTTGTTATTGGTATGCATTGAACATAATATGAAATATCCATAAAATATATCATAGTCAGGGGTTGACAGTTTACTCAATGATAGAAATTTAGGGAGTTTAGTTGGGAACCACTGATATAGGGTATTGATAATCACTTATTAGGTGTCACATTTTTGGGTTATGTCCAGTTTTGATACCATTTCTCTTCTTGAACGTGTACTATCGCAACACAAATACTAGAAGAAGCTGTCTACAAGTCACGTCTTTTGGTCTTTTGAATCCTCACTGTCTCATTAAGCTCAGCAGAGGGCGCTATAAGCCTGTCCATCGTGTGGCTGGAGGGGCTATGCTTTGTGTGATGTGTTCTTAGTCTGCTGTGCTTTTCTTGTCGTTGATTGTATGTCTTCCATATCTTAAAGTCAGGCTTAGGCATCATAGAAATTGAATGTATTGCACAGATTTTGCTCAGTCACCATCTTAGAAGAGGATGAAAATTGACATTGTCATGTGATGCGGTGGACAGTTTAATACACAATGTTTTCCTTAGCTTAATATGCTTGGACATGTGGGAAATCAAACCTTAGATTGTGGCAGCATTAATGCAAAGCTCTACATTGAACTGAGCTATGCAGACCAGCAGAGCGTCACTGTGTGCCTGTATGTCTCCTCAGACTGCAGAGTCCTACTGAGACATGACTCAGTGTAATGACACAAAGAGGCACCCGCTCTGTCGAGGAAAGAGTATACGTGTGTTCGATCATGACCCATCATCTCCATGAGCTGATGTGACCTATCCCATTTACACCATGATCTGGCATAACATCACAGTATACGTGCAATAAGTCATGTTCTGGCCACGACCTGGCTTGAATGACTGGAGATGGGAATAAACAGACTGAAATGTACATACACTACATGTGTGTCAGTGGCACCCTCTGTGGGTTAGGCAAACATTTAGAGGAGAAACAGCAGTTTACAACCGAACATGCTGCTACAATAACTAACCAATAAAGCGCCCCTCGTCTTCGTAATCCCACCCACTCTGTGCTGTTCGCATGCGTGCCATTGGCTGCACAGAGCAGCCTGTCTCAAACTAAAGGCGTGACGCTCTGCACTGCTAGCAGTTGTGTAGAGGAGAGTAGAAAAGGAGGGATCAATAAACTACGTGGATCAAATGATTCCGAGGCAGGTTGAGAGGAAATAGATCCTCTCATGCAGGGTTGTGAACGTTGAATAAAAATAGTAGCTTGTTTCTTGTAAGCCAGGAACATAATCAGGGTTGTCTTTTGAATGAATACTGGAGCTTTACACGATAAAGAAGTGCTGCACTAGTCAAAATTTGCAGCAAAGATATTGTTGGTTTATGTCAGACTGCTGCATTTTACACTAGTCCTGCTGAGTGACTTATTAACAGGGTCTGATGATGGATATTCATGTTCATGAGGTGTTTTTTATTTGGATGCTGAGGTCACTCGCAGTCTTCTCCCTCAGCAAGGTGAAGCTAAAGTGAATCTGGAGACAATTGTTTGTAAATCTCAGAGATGAGCAGCCATTTTGCTGATGCAGCCCAGGGCGAGCTGTCAAAGTCAGCCTCCTCTCCTCTTCACTTTATCAGTATCACGGTGTGACGTCAGCAGCCTGCTCGCTTTCCTGGACTGCCTCTGCATCGTTTGCACCCCATCACCCCTCTTCCATGCACCCACCTCCCACTCCCCCCCTCCTTTTTTCCTCTATTCACCGCTAAGCCCC